>JAQGAF010000161.1:0-71886 GCA_034687865.1 Kryphioiulus occultus
TTGTATATGCGAAAAATTGAGAAAAAATGACATTTTGTATATGCGAAAAATTGAGAAAAAATGACATTTTGTATATGCGAAAAATTGAGAAAAAATGACATTTTGTATATGCGAAAAATTGAGAAAAAATGACATTTTGTATATGCGAAAAATTGAGAAAAAATGACATTTTGTATATGCGAAAAATTGAGAAAAAATGACATTTTGTATATGTGAAAAATTGAGAAAAATGACATTTTGTATATGCGAAAAATTGAGAAAAAATGACATTTTGTATATGTGAAGAATTGAGAAAAAATGAAAATTTATGTATATGTGAAAAATTTGGGGAAAATGACAATTTGTGAATGTGAAAATTTGGGGAAAATGACAATTTAGTCAGGGTCATGGACTTTTCGTCTTTTGAATGATTTACAGAATAAAATTTGGGTTTAAATTCATTTGTCACCTATTTCCGCAATTAATTAGTTTTTGGTCAGTCATCAAATCGACACAGTGGTAGATAATGTTTCTGAAAATCGCTATTTGGTCATGACATATAACTTGAACGGTCCCATATTCTAACATGCAAGTAAAAAGTTTTGAAGTCATGAAAAAGTCATACAAAAGTCAACAAATTTAGAGCACCAAATCCGTTAGACACCCTGTGATACCGAGGAATCCCCTTCAATTCAATTTCAAAGAAAACGAACAAAAATTTGATCGTTTTTATCAGTATTTAAAAAAAAAATGACTACGGTGTTCATACAGAAAAATCACTTATTTTGGATAAATGGGGGGAGGGGGGTATTGGTTTAGACAAAAATGAAGAGATACATGTAAGAATCAATTTCGTGTAAGAAATCATTTATGAAATAATCAGTTTAAAAACAATGTTTTTTTTCTTATGAAAAGTTGTGCTCGATCTCTTGTTAATTTACGCTCGCTTTAAAGATCTTTCGATTTTACATTGGAAAAGTTAGGGAAGTTGTAAACTTCATTTCAACTTTCATTCCATGGTACAAGCGTTCAGCATTAAAAGAAACCAAAAAAAATCAAGCCACTGGTAATATGCAGGGAAATAACCAATTGTCTGGTGCCATAAATACACGTTTTTATCTTAACAATTTTAGTCCGTATACTAAACATATTGCGAGTGAATATTCGTTGATATTTAATGCTATATATATATGTACAGTGGCGCCATAAAGTATTTGGACATCTTGAAAATAGTGAATAACTAAATAAATAAAAATTTCAAAAAATCCAAATCTACGCAATAAATGAGGCTTATCAATTCCTTAAACTAGTCGTACACGTTTGTTTTAAAAGAAAACGTACATTTTATTTAATTCAAAAAACCGAAAAACTGTGTGGTCAGAAAGTATTTGGACAGTTACATTGTACAGTAAACAAGAACGAGATACTGTTGTACAGTAATTATTAATGTTTACTATGAAGACCATTTGCTTCTCTAATGGTTTGTCTTTTTGTCATAGAATAAACCAATGTTTTATAACATTAACTAATTGATGCCACAAATTCTCAATTATGTTGATGTCTGGTGACTGATGCAAGGTTTGTACCTGTAGTCTTTTGCAGGCATTATATAACAACCATTCACAAGTTATGCCTGCTGTATGCTTCGGGTAGTTATCATGTTTGACAGTAAAAGTGTTCTGCAAATTTAAATCCTCTTACACTTTTATTTAAAATATGGTGCGAAATGTTCACATACAATCTACAGTTTGTTGTGCCTTCAATAAAAGCAAGATAACCACCACCTTTTGATGATATACAGTCCCAGACCATGACATGACCTATTTCTTGTTTTACTAACACTGACACTTTTCCTGGTGTCAATTCTTCATTTGGTTTTTGCCACACATATATCTGACTGTTACTCTCGACAATATTGAACATGTTCTTCTCATAGTTACCAATATCTTCTCGTATTTTGGGCCATATTTACCAATTCCTGGGCGCTTAGAAGGTATGCTTCCGGGGATGCATGACTACCTAGCGTTCTGTAGCTGTCCAAATACTTTCGGACCACTCAATTTTTCGTTTTTGTGAATTAATTTAAATGTACGTTTTCTTTTAAAATATAAACGTGTACGACTAGTATAAGGAATTGATAAGCTTCATTTATTACATAGTTTCGTATTTTTGGAAATTTTATTTTTTTAGTTATTCAGTTTTCATGGTTTCCAAATACTTTTTGGCGCCACTGTATAAGGTATGTGCGTTGGTATATGATGTAGAACCTCGCGAATTAACCAGTAATTCTAACTCAGACAAAATGGCGTTTCGTTAATTATGGCGCCTATATAGCTAACGGCTATTCGGTGAAAATCAAAAGAATTTATTGCCTAGGAACATTATTAATTGAATGTCCCTTCAATATAGCTATGGATATTTACGTTTTATACTTAGGACCGCGAAGGGAGATGTGATGGCACTGGCCCGAGATAATTGCATGTACACTGCCAAATAATCATGCATTTGATTTGACAACCTGCGTACATGCCTTGTAAAAACCTTTAAAAGTGAATCTTCGTTCACATTTAATGTTATACGGTATATGCGACAGTAAGTCTGCCGTTTAGGGTATACATGTACATTTATATTGAGTTCCCAAGGAAGTATTGGGAGTAAAATTGCTATCTCGACTTGATTAATTTGATGCCCTTGGATTTGTACGCAATTTTCACATTTGATTCGCGCTATGCGAAAATGATAGGTCGATTATGCTATCAATTACATGCCCATTCATTTTACTACTCATTTCAAATTCATCTTTGCGACTTTCACAACTTCCACAACGTTGCACTTAAAAAAAAACATCATTTTGCTGTTTAGAAATACGATGTAAAATGCATCATAGATGGCACTGGAAACCATGTGTTCCAGTGTACATGCATTACTCGGTGGCGAATAAATGGTACGCAAAGAAATCAATGAATGAATTACACTGAGACATTAAAGAATTGTAATTAATTGAGAAAATGTTTTAGTTTGAACGTTCTGCATTCCCTCTTTGCATCAAGGTGGAATATTGCATGTACTGCAGTATGCCATGCACATTTTTTTTCGATATACATTACCAAATTCGCTTATCAGAAAGTTCTCTTTACCAAAAATGTGCTTATCAGAAAGTTCTCTTTATCCAAAATTTGCTTATCAGAAAGTCTTCTTTACCTAAAATTTGCTTATCAGAACGTTTTCTTTACCCAACCTTTCTGATTTTTCTGTCAAAAGGTTTTGGTTTGAAAGGTTCAGAAAGGTTTCAGTTATAAGGCCCCATTTATTAAATAGCGCATGAAGTGCACACTGACTGACAACTTTCTTCAATGCCCTTCTTCCGCACTTTAACAACGTATTCTATGAACGATTTCCGCTAAACTGACCATGGCCCATTATGCAAATGTTGAATTAATGAGGTGTTGCCTCGTCCATGGCGATTAAAGAGTGCGGTGCGAGGGCGACACATCCCACATAGCCATTATCGGAGGTACATGTATATACACGAGCTTTAATATGTATTTTTTCCCCCAAAATTTTAATGAAGAAGAAAAGGCCATCTTTGTCATTATGGCCTATCCCCATTTTCTGCATGTCGTACGTGCCGTGTCACTCGGACAATGTCGACATATCCTTCGGGATCTGTTGTCGATATTAGTTTCCAATATGAGTGCTTTTGTCGCGTTAGTTTTAATTTAACTCGGTTAACTGATCCACTCGGGACGTGAAACGTGAGATAAACGAACTTCAATTAGGAAATTAATGAGGCTCCCTCTTGCTAATTTCGTCCGAATTGGCTCGTGGTTATTTTTGGAAATCGTCGACCGAATTTGACCAGTTTTTTAATGAGTCGAATCCGTAATGCAATATGGCATTTATGTGCACTTCAGCATTAATTCCGATTGCCACTCGGATATGTATTGCAGGGTGATTCAAAAGTCCGATATGGGCCGTCTGGAGGCTGCCAGAAAGAGGTTATGGGTGAAGTATACTGCAGAACCTCTGTAAGTTGACCACCCAAGGGTCTGTGACCACCTGGTCAACATATGGAATGAGGCTTGTGCTGACACAGGATTTTAGTTCCGTGAACTGCATGTACTTAAATTTTACAGTAATCATTCATCATTCATTCATCATTCATGAATACTCCTATTAAAGTGCTCATAATACAGTATACCAGTATTGCTAATGTTCTGCAGATTTATCCAGCAATTACACGTGCTGTGCAGTAGTACTGGAATTTTAATGCAGAAACACTAATATGTACTGTTTACTTAGAAATTTCATTCTTTAATATTTGAAATCATTGCCAGACAATGATCCTAACTGTTGTGACAATAAACAGCACAAACCTCGAATCAAATTCTACGATGTTTAATTTTTGAGTTTCCAATTAAAAAGGAAATTTCCTCTATTTACTGCCATGCCACCTTTGTACTCAAGGGGTTCAAAATGTGCTGTCCTACCTCTTTAGAGACAATTAATGTTCAGGGGTGTACAGTATAAGTTTTGCATGCAGCCAATAAATTGACTCATCCATGACTTTACATGTTTAGACCATGCTGGTCAACATACAGAGAGTAAATTACTATTGTGTGTCATAGTCCAAGTGGTCAACATACAACATGCAAAGGTGCTGGTGGTCAACATATTGAAAACTGCGACGTGTAACACCCATTCCATCTATACTCGATTTTATATTATAAATTTAGGATAATTTCATTAATGAACTGTTGGTGTTCAGGTACATGTTATGTCATTATGATGAAGAAACAGTACACATGTTCGTGGCAAGCATGATTTTTGTCTATATCCGGATGCTGGATTATCCAGATTTCTATAACCATGCATATAAGGGGACTTTCAAGTATATTAGCATCATCTTAGGGGATAAGGGACATTCGAGTATTACGTCATCGGGCTAAGAGACCAATGGAACGTTTCAAGTATTATGTTATCAACTTAGGGGATAAGGGGACTTTCAATTGGTATGTCATCATTTTAGGGGATAAGGGGACGTTCAATTATTGTCATCATTTTAGGGGATAAGGGGACGTTAAATTACTGTCATCATCTTTGGGGATAAGGGAACGTTCAAGTATTATGGCATCTTGGGTTAAAATCCATCATTTGTGGCCCAATTTTATTTAAAATTTCGGCTTTGGGACTTTTTCAAGCAATTTATTTCATAGCAGTTATTGTTTTTAGTTAAAATTCAAAAATTTTGATTTAATCTTTATAATTTGTAGAAAAACTTCGCTCAATTAGACGATTTTTTGGCCAATGACTGTCATCATTTTGGGAAGGGGGTTCTGGAAACGATGACAAATACTGACATGGGGGTTGGATTTGAAACCGCGAAAAACTGAGGACGTAATATTCGAACGTCCCCTAAAGCTCCATGCAAAAAGCAAATTCAGCTGACAAGTCCAACACATACATGTATCTGGATGACTCGTGAAAGTCAGCTGGTCGCTGCCCGGAATACGAGTTTTTTTTTCATGAAGTACATAAAAGATACCGAGCTATTAAAGGCAGTTATCCGGATCGCAGAAATGGCCAATGTCCAAGTACACGGCCCATGGCTATGAGATTGATGTCAAGAATGCGCATCTCGATGAAATTAATGGTCAAATGATTAAAGGCAAAACTGAACACCTGTATGATCGCCTTTGCGGTTGAAGGTGGTCACTCGGAACGCATCCATCAGCATTATATCAACTTTGCGTGGTTTCCCTCTTTTCATCACGGTGAAGTTTTCTTTTTTTCATTATTTATAGCCACATGATTCGGTTACTACCAGTAATCGAATGGATTTATTTCCAAAAAGCTATCTGTATGAAGAAGTCAGCAGCGAATGTAAAGAATATGACATAGTCAGCTGGTTATTTTTTTTCAATTGACGTCATCATTTTAAATGAAACTTAAACTTCGGTTTACATTTTTTTTCAAATAAGGTCATGAAAAGGTTGAAAAACTCGTACAAATTGACGTCATTTCCTCAGATTGACGAGGTCAAGCACCACTTGAATTAATGTCATTTTTGGTCATTGGTCATTCATTGCCACGTATATGGTCACGTTGGTCAGATATACGTCAATGGACGGTTCCGTGAGGTCAGCTTGTGATCTAAGATGATCTCATGCGGCTGGCTCTTTTGACGTCATTATTCATCGTCGAAGAATTTCGAAATGACGAGCTGTAGTGTTTTTTCGTATTAATTGATTCAACAATACTTTGACCTTTTCAAAACTATAATCAGGTCAGAAAATAGTAGTTTAGCTCTCATTCGTCTTTGGGTTCTCATTGGCTCCGTGAGTGGAAAATGTTTAATTGTTGTTGAGGAAGTGCATAGCATGCGGTTACTGTATGTGAATCATGGACTGGGAATTGATCAACTTTTGAGTCGCAAAAAAAATGAAAAATGAGGATCGCCCAGTGCCATCTGGCGTCGAATGGTAAAATAAGGTCTTGAATCTCGATTGATTTAACTGGTCAATATGGTCCATCATACAATAAGGAGAGGAGGGAGCAGCATTCGTATCATAAATATTCAGAATCATTGTTCTTACTGTATATCAGTTTGAAATGACCTATCAGTTACAGTATCTGTTGCATTGTATAAAATAAGTTAAAATTACACGAATGAAAAATGCATTAATCATTACGTTTGTGATTGGTTACCTCGAAAGGGGACTTAAAATATTGTCATCGCTTTGGCGATTTCCAGACATAAATGATGACATAATCATTAATTGAATTGAGGAAATTGTCGAATTTAGCAAATTGTCGAATTTAGCAAACATTTTATAAAAAAAAAAATAGAACAAATGTTGAATTTTAGTAATAATGGAGCGAATTATATGGGGGAAACGCCATAGCAGGGTGTCTACCGGTCATGGAAAAGTCATGAAATTTACATTAGGGTCATGGAAAAGTAATGAAATTTACAACATGGTCATGGAATTTTTGGCTTTTTCAATGAATCATAAAATCAAAATGTGGGCCAATTTGGCCACTAATCATGTCACCACAGTGGTAGATAATGTTTCTGAAAATCGCTATTTAGTCCTGACATAAAACTTGAACGACCCCATATTCTAATAGGCACGGACAATTTCTTTTGCAAAACTGGATTACAATGTTTTATAAAACAGTAATTATGACCTCATCAGATGATGACATGATGCAGGGTGTCCCAAGTATAACAGGGTATTCGTGGACTTCAGGGAAAAGTCATGAAATTTACATCGGGGTTATGGAATTTTTGACTCTGACTGATTTCCTAATTACAAATTTGGGTTTAAATTCATCATTTGTCATACAGTTTTGCAAAAAAAAACTGTCTATCGTGTTTTTATGTTAGCCAATGATTGTCATCATTGTGGGAAGAGAATTATTCTGAAAATCACTATTTACTGTAGACATAAAACTTGAACAGCACCATATTCTAAGTCATGAAATTCATGAAAAAGTCATGGAAAAGTTGTGAAATTCACGAAAGTCATAAAATCCATGGAACTTGCAATACTAAATCCAGTAGACACCCCGAAATGTTAGGGAAATGACTTGAGAAGTTCGGTGAGAACACTGAAATGCGTGTATGTACAGTACATTATGTCTTTCAGCGTTTAAAAAGCAAGCATCGAGCCAGGAATATGCCCAGGACCGGTCAGTTACCCTTAAATGACGTGGACGAAATTGGCGAATAGTCCGAATTTCTGGACATTAGGATGACATCGGACTCCTTGTGGGTTGCATCATCTAATGCTCTTTTCGGCGTATATAACCTCATTTCTGGTCGTTCACACGCGGAAATTTCGATATAAATTTCATTCGATATCCGTAGAAAAATGATCGAATTCTCAAAAAAAATTACTCGCACGCAGACCTAATTTCAAGAGTCCATTAGGATTATAGGATTCATTCTGAGTCTATAATTGTTCGAAATAGCTTAGAAGGATATGCCTCTGAGACACGACTCTTGACCTTTTCAGCACGTATACATGTACATGTTTCGCCACGCAATATTGCCAAATTCGATAAGTTGACATATCCATTAGATCGGCGTCTCGTGTAATGTCCACTTAAGTGTCCGAACTAATGAAGTGGGCACCGTGGAGCCAACATGCTTAATTATGGTGTCGTCCAGGCGCCACCGTGCACTGACCGTCGCTATTTTAAACTTTCCAACTTGGGACACATACATGGGGCCTTATAAATCACCCTCATAGGGTCATGATCATGATTTACGATTTTTCTATTTCCTTGATTTCCCTGTTTTCCAAATTTCAGGTAGTGGGGTCACCCTGTAATAACTTTTAGAACGAGGACGGGTACAAAAATAAAAATAAAACAGAAGTATAACATTAAGAGGAAAGAGCCTGGAAAAGTCAGGGAATATCAATTGACTTTGAAAAAACCATGTAAATTCAACAAATTAAACATTTTACTTACACTGTAGCTAGTAATTGGTTAAAACAAAATGTCAAGAGATGACGAGCAACTCCTGAAAATGTAGGAAACCAATAATGAAATTGTCAGTTTAAAAAAACATATCTAGATCTATTAAAATATTTCGAAACATTGCATACTGACCCCAGCGCCACCTACATGTATAATGTGTTTGTGTAACAAGGGTGTGAATGACATCTTGACCTATCGGTTTACATCTCGATGACACCATCGTTTTGCGTCTTATTACATATTATAATACGTCATGGAACAGGGTTCCTCCAGTCCTGGAAAACCTGAAAATGTCAGGGAGGGTCAGGGAAATTCGTTTTAAACCCTGGAAAAGTCAGGCAAGTTGTCATGAAATTATGAGATGAAAAATTCACGTAACGCGGGAAGGCATGGAAGGAAAAATTGCATATTTAAATACTCGGGTGTAATAAAAAGGGGTAATTGGATAATGCTCATGCACGTTGTAGGAAGGCACGGAATGAAGGGTTTAAGAGATTGATTATTCGTACACGTCTTAACCTCTCGTGCTAGAAGGCGACCTCTGTTGCAACGTGTCAAAATGCTTAGCAAAATGTGCGTTAATGCTTATCCGTGCAGTTTGAGTAAGGATGCTCTTACATACAAAATAAGGCATTTAAAAACTTGAAACCATGCAAATGTATTTCGTAAAACTGTTTTGGTTCGAAGTTGAGTACATGTACTAGTACATGTATTTGGTATTTTCGAGGTTATGGGGTAATTTTAGTTTATGACCCCTAGAGATTTCGTAACGATTGAAATAAAAAAACACAACTAATATTACATTTATAAAAGATAGTTAACAACTGCTGTACAGGGTGTCTGCAAAGTAATAGACACAAATTGTGCGTTTCATGGGAATTGTCTCGTATCGAACTTGGGAAAACAAACCAAGTTACATGCACATTACAAGCTCATTACATAATTAGTTAACACCACATTGATTTAACATCAATCCAAAGTCACGTTAAAAGTGATTTTCCAATGCAACTTAAAACCATGCACAGTGTAATATAACATTATGCTTGTTAGTAGTACGGTATTGTAATTATCACATTGATTCAACAAGTAATTCATACAGCTCACAATCTTATTTTTGTGAGTATTTACGTGCACTTACCTATATCCATGGTGACCTATGTTCACGGGAACGATATTTATTCAAGGTCCCCTCAGACCTGGAAAACCTGGAATTGTCAGGAACGTTGAAAATGCCTGAAAGAGTCAGCGAAAACGGATTTGCTTTGAAAAAGTCAGAAAAATTCAACGGATCATCACCGGTGTTCATCATCGGTGTTCAATTTAAAGTCTTGTTTCTTTATAAAGAAAATAAATTGAAAATGTATTTTAGAAAGGCAGGGAAATTAAACATGTCAATGATGCATTTTACAGCTAGTTATTGGTTACCACAAAAATCAAGAGATGCCTTTAAAAGTCAGGGAAATTTCACAAATCATCGATGCATTTTATATCTAGTTATTGGTTACTACAAAAATTAAGAGACGCCTTGAAAAGTCAGGGAAATTCAACAAATCAATGGTGCATTTTGCAGTTAGTTAATAGTTACCACAAGAATTAAGAGATGCCTTGAAAAATCAGGGAAATTCAACAAATCAATGAGGCATTTTACAGCTAGTTATTGGTTACCACAAAAATCAAGTGATGAGGAGCAATTGTGCAGAAAATGTTAATAATGAAATTTTAAATTTAAAAATTACGTAAATTCGCGGTTTCCTAATGATTTCCTAATGGTTTCCTAATGTTCTGTCTTCTGTTTATATGTAGTAATCAAAAAATATTGCATTCTTACATTGACACGTTGTATTCTCGACATTTTCAGTGGCCAGGATGGTCAGGAAAATTTGTTTTAAAACCTGGAAAAGTCAGGGAATTGGGAAATTTGAACATTTGAGGGAACCCTCTATTGATTTCTGATGTATACCCATGGTGTTTTTCGTGGTATTGAAAACATCAATTCGAAAAACACTACAGTGGGCAAAAAAAAATATTGGCACACCCTATAAAAATAACATTTTTCGTAAATCGTATCAAAAAAAGTGCCAGAACGTTACATGAACATTTATTTACACGTACTGTACATAGTAACTTTTTCTACAAAACGTAATTGAAGCACTTGCTTTTCGTCGAAACGGCGCTATACAGGGTGTCTGAGAATATTCATTTCTGGGATGAGCGTTGGCCAATGGCCATTAAGTTCGGGACAGGACCTTTTTCGTTGACTTTCTAGCACGTTGAAGAACTTTGCAGAACTGGTCTTTTTTGTTTTTCGCACTTGCCCTCCAAATGTGTTAACCTTATGATAATGCACGACTTGACAAATGCACCGGGTTTAGCATACCTGGTCGAGTCGAGGGTATTTTTTTTTCGTGCTGACCATGCGTTTTCGTGGAACGTCCTGTACGGACCCTGATGGATCTCTACCCACAGTCCCACATTTATTCGGTCAACATTCTGGCTGTTGTTTGATGAGAGAATCGGTAAATGTTTGCCTTGTTCTTTCTTCCCCTTGATTGGAGAATGAGGTCTGCTCTCCAACCCCCTCCCCCCACAAACACCCCCTCACCACCGTCATCACTCCATCACGAACTGCACCGCATTGCACCGGGGACGAAAAACCAATAGGCACAGGGTCATCGATCTTACCCTTGATGCTGATCACTCGACTCGTTTAATTATGCTGTAATGGGGAATGTTCAGGGAAAATTTGTGGCATTCTTGGGCTGTGATTCATATGGCACACAAGCTTGAATTTTTTCGTGTAACCCTCGTGGCTATTGCCAAAAAAGCTTTGTCCATGGAAGTAAAATTGAGCTCGTTTGTGTGTTCAACGTTAAGAAAACTCGTAAAATTCAGCTCGGGGTGCATATACTCGTCAGGAAAAATTGACCCTGTGGTTGAAATTGAAATTTATTTAAACAATCACAGCACAAAGTTCATAAAGATCTTGTGGGTGCTGGGCCCTATTCCACGAGTACAAGTTACAAATGCATGGACTGGGATATGGGCTTGCAGGATTGTGTTCCACCAATAACATCGAGCAACTTGTAATTATTAGTAATTCTTACAATTCGACTATACTTGTACTTGTAAAGTATGGTGTAATAACACAGTGTAGAAAAATGATATTGTAGAACATGTATATGGATTAATACTTAAGCTTACAAGTACATGTACAACTCCATACCTTTGTGGAATAGGTCCCTGTATGATCATCATTACATAATTAGTTAACACCACGTAACATTCATAAAAATTAGTTGAACGTTAATCCCTGTAAAGGTATTTTCCATTGCAACTTAAAACCGTAAACATATGTTTTGTTAACATGTTGCATAAGTATTCCAATTATCACGTTGATTCAATAAGTAATTCATAAAGCTCACAATCTTTTTTGTGAGTATTTATATGCAGTTACATAATTATTAAGAGAATGGACATTAACTCAAATTCAGCCAATTTCATTCGAAAGTGCCTGTCATAATTTCTATCGCAAACATACATGTATACAGTATGAAGACCGTAAGACTTCAGCAACTAGTAATTTTTTATGCTTGTATATTGACTATTTTCCAATAATGGATCATGTACGATGTCACGTGTGCTTCAGCAACACTTATAACAAGCTATATAAACTTTAGCAAGAATTATAGCAACTTATATGAACTTCAAGAAGTATAAATATATAATTATAGCAGATAAAAAATCAACTCTATTCAGAAAAACAACATAATTTCCCCTTCCTTTTGTAAAAAAGGATATGGTGCTTTTTGATCTCTTTTAAATAATTTGTTTTGAGTTTTTATGGGGAGGAGGTATTCAAGTATACTTTGTTAAAAACTTTACGGATTCTATAGGAGCGAATTTGTTTACCGTAATCATTTTTAGGAAATGGACGGTAATTCTGTATGTTGTTTTTACGAATGAGTTGATTTTGCATCTGCTATGATTCTATATAATTGTATATTCTTGCAGAAGTTGATATACATGTACATGTAAGTTGCTAGAAGTTGAAGCTTAGAGCTCTTCTTGAAGTTGATGCAAATTGCTACATGTAGGAGTATTGCAGTATACCGGTAGTTGATATAAGTTGGTATAAGTCTTACTATAAGTCTCGATATGGATTTTGCTATGCGTTTTCTAGACAAACTATGACAAGCTCTTTCGAATGAAATAGTTTGGTCGACACTGTCTAAGGACACTATGAGTTTGACTTAATGTTAAGAGCTTGCAGTCCAGAAAAGTCTGCATGGCAACAAACAAATTTTGATCTCTAGTAGTGGATGAGTAAACTGCATCCTTCCGTTTTTTTTTACGTCAAACTCCTTTGCCAAAAAAGTCTGGCCTGTTTATTCGATATTTTGATAAAGTTGGATTTTTGTCCCTCGGTTTGATTGTGTCATGTGTCACGTGTCACGTGTCAGAGAAATGACCTGTGGCGCCACTGAATGTGAGGGTGAACGTCGACGATCGTTCCAAAGGACGAAAAACGACATCTTAGATAATCATCGAATTAAACACGTGATTATACAAACTTGAATAAGACGCTGGTCTGCGAGAAACAATGGTTTCCACTGCATTTTGGGGTATTTGCCTTTGAATTACAGTCGAACTCGATTATAACGAGCATCAAGGGACCGACTCAATTTGCTCGTTATAACCGTTACTCGCTATATCCGTGATGAAACTAAATTTGCCATATAGATTTAACAAGAACTCACTTCTCTTGAATTAAAACGCGATTTATTTGATGATAAAACATATTTCAGGCACAAGTTCATGTATTTTGTCACAATAGTCGTGATTTTCAGACCCACTCTGAAATTATGAGATGAAATTATGAGACTCACTCTGAAATTCCATAAATCAAATTTGTAAAACCCCTTCACCAAGATGTTGACGTAGTTCTTTAACGTCCCAAACTGCCATACATGTACATGTAGGTAGGTTAATGACTAATGACTGCACTAATGGCTAGCTTCCGTTTTTGCCTTGGCCGGATGTTTATTTTTCTGTAGTTTGCGAAAAAAAAAATTGTCCGTGGGGACACCTTAGGGTAAACTCGAAACATGATATCTATATGAACTGAGAACCCAGAGGATAACTTAAGTTTTGGTGACTTCGAAAATTTGCTCGTTATATCGTTATATCCGAGAAGTGTGCTCGCTATAACCTTGAAGGAATCTATGGAAATATGTATAAACCAAATCTGCTATGTCAATTTGCTCGTTATGGCCGAGATCTCGTTATAACCGAGTTCGACTGTATTGTAAATTGAAAAACTGATATTCTGGACAATTTTCTAGTCAGAACTGATGAGATTCTGGCAGTTCATCAAATTCGATTACAACTGGTGTGATTTGAAAATCGTGAAAGATCCAGGACGTCATTTATGGATGGCCCCTAACTGCAACTTTCAAAAGGATAATTGGATGAGTTTTATGTGTAGATGCAACAATCGAACGTCATAACCAATGAGTTGTTTTCACGTCCTTTATTTCCCTATATTTATTTTAATTCCAATGCTTTTTCGTCCAATGATCATGTTATCACTGTGGTAGAGGATGTTTCTGGAAACCATTATTTGGATATGACGTAAAGCGTGGACGGTACCATATTCTAACAGGCACTACAAAAATTTTAAGTCATGAAAAAGTCATTGAAAAATCACGGAATTTGCAATAAAAATCAGGGTGTCTACCAATCATGAAAGTCATGGAAAAGTCATGAAATTTGCAATACCAGACCCAGTAGACAAACTGAAAATCCCAGGTTGATTCGAACAGACTCTTAACATTGAAGGTAACATTGCAGGTTATTGAAAAAGTATCAAAAACATGGAATTTGATAATTCCAATTGGAGTTCCAATCCTTCGCCATGAGATTTGGGAGGTTGCAAATGGGAAGGGGGTCAACTGTTAAAACGAGCTCTGTATAAAAACATTTCAACAATGCAGTTTGTCCAATGCTCGAATTGCTATTTGTCGTTACCTTCTTTTTTTTTGCATAATGATAGTTTTGATGAAGAGTTAACTGGGGGCTATTCAGTGCCCGTTCTCATTTACCCCCTTCCCCCTTGCATCAACTGATGGCACCCTTCGCACCCGGTGCACCCAATGGCACAATGTGGTTCGCATTGCCCGTTGCCGTAATTATTATAATATACGCATTCCGGATACATATTTGCTCTTCGTACCCGATACCCCCACCAGCGATTTTAACAGTTGTTTGCGTGCGTCGTCTTCGAGTTAACCTGCTTTTTTTTTAATTTTTTGTTTTATTTTTGAGGGTGACTCGAGCGTACTCAAGTCGCTGTCGGAGCACGCTCTGGGGCTCGGGGCGCTGACCGCACGTGCGCGTGGAGGAATTAAGAGGTCAAAGGTCATTCGTGAGTGACGATTGGCCAGGAAGGCACACTGTATAGTGTATACACGCTCTTCTTATTTGTTGTCGATGGGCAATAGGCCATGAAACGCTGCTGTGCGCATTCACGGGGGGTTCTTCTTCTTATGCTTAGCATTTTGTTTTTCTTATTCTTATCCACTTCCTCGGTTTTGTGAGTTTGTCCTTTTGATTTCTGGTGATGGGGAATTCCCTTGGGCAACACCACGAGTAACTTGACCCAATCATTCGATCTTCAGAAATTATTGAAAGATTTTACCTAATGTACAGTAGCTGTAATACTGAGTACACACCAATGAAAAACGCGATAATTAAAAAAACCTAGTAGATAAACGTGGTGACTTACTACGTAGGTGAACAGACTACTTTCACGGTTTATGCAGTGGATTGTGGGAGCACGTACTGACAACACTGTAGAAAACTTTACCGTGTTACTGGAATACGGTGAATATTATACGATGTAGTTTTCCATTACCTAGTGGGAAACTCCCAGTAGCACGTCATCGCGGTTTCCTCCATTTTGCTGTTTGTAAAACTAAATTTTCGTTTGGTGTGTCCTCAGTATTACAGTCGAACCTGTCTAAACAAATAACTGTCTAAGGTAATATCCTTTCTGAACTAATCTATAAAGCCGCGGTGCCATTGTCATCCTTGCTGCATAATAAAACGTTGGGTTGAAATCTACATGTAACACTTGTCATCGAGTTTTACAAAAAGTTCTCCTATACCGTTTTTTAAATGTGCATTTAAGTAACTAAAATCCATCATTTACGTACATGTACTGTATGTTCACGTCTTAATAACAAATGTTCTGAAATGTAATTTTTTCTGATTTTCTGTTAATAATTACGTAATCGCTTGGGGGAGGGTCTGAAAATGATGATCACATTAAAATCACAAAACTTGATGACGTAATACCTGAACGTCACAAAGCAAAAGCTTAAAATGTCAAAATAAAAGGAAAAACGTCAAGACGTTAATTTGGAAAGGAAAGCCACTTGTTGGAAGTATTGAAAGTTTGTGAAGCCCTCAAACTAATTAATTGAAAATGCTTATGAGAATGGGATGTTCGTGTAAATGCTACTACAGGGTTCCCATTTTCAGGAAAGTCAGGGAAATGAAGTGTCAGCGAATTCGTGAAAACTCCTGAAAATGTCAGGGAATTTAAGTTACTTGCATCAGCCGATTGATAATTTATACAAACTTGGAATAAAATCCACCATTTTTTAAAATTCTTTTGTAAAATGTCACGGAAATTGACGTGAGAATTTGAGTGGGAATCCTGTATTACAATCATTACCATAACACGATAATATTATAACTAAATTTCAAATTGTAAACCATGAATTTCTCGTATACTCGAACGATGTTCGTTGGTTAATCCTCCCAAGCATCTATGGAATCCAGATAGGAATTTCTGTATTTCAAATTCCCAGCGCCACCTATAGGACGTTGGACACTGTTACCCATCTTCGGGAAGTGAACGGGTTATAATGTCGCAGATTGTTTGGTTTCACCTTTCAATAAGGACCACTTTGACCACAGGACGAAAACCTCCTCATCACAAATATTTCCAAAGTCATTTCATGGAGAAAAGTTAATTCTTAATGACGTTTTGCTGAACTTTTGCATATTATCAACGCCAATTTAGTAAGCAATTTCCCTCTGGGTCCTCGATACTCTTCCGAATTGAATCTGTCCGATCGGACCTCCTGTGACGTGTACACGCGTGTGTTTCAATGGGCTCATTTCCTCCCCAATTTCCAATGCGAAAGGTTTCGCTAAATTTCCTCAACCAAAATATGTATAAAAGTTTGCAGTCAATGCTCACCTCAGTCCAATACGATTGATAAAGTCACCGAGTGAGGACACATTATTGCATCGAAAGGCTTTTCGCAAAAACTTTGGCTAAAATGATGACTGGAATTTTCAAGATGGCAGCTTTGATCGTAACCACGCTGTGGCTCGCTACAGATGGTGCCACCGTCGTCCAGCAACAATTGCCGTTTGACTCGTCTCGGTTTCTGGCTCAGTTGGGCCTCGATGGTCATCCGACGCCTGACCAGGACGCGACCATACCCGATTACATGCTCGGACTCTACAGACAGGCCTCGGAGAGAATCATGGCGCCAGGTGTCGCTGTCAGGAGTATCAAATTGGAAGGTAATTGAGTTTCTGCTGGAATGCTACGTGATAATGCATGTACGAGACAATAACGAGCAATGAAAATTTTTCGCATTTTTGCTAACTTATGAAATGGACGTACAGTTCATGTACCTTGAAACCTTTACCCTCAATAGTATAGGTTAGCCACAATTTTGAAATAAACCTAGAATCAGTAAAATCTAGTAACTTTCGCATAAGTGTAACCTGTCTCTAACATTTCAGGCATCCCTAAAATTTTATAATATTAACATAGAATTTGATATCCTTATCCTCCTAGACTTGTGATGTTCATCACAAGTTGGAGCCCCCTGCCCCCAACTTTTTCAAACTAATATTCAACACCGTTGTAAAATATATTAGTTTAGACAGTTTCCCACGGTATTGGAATCTATGCGGACAAGTTAACCAAATTCTAAGTTAATATTCAGCACCTGTCCCAAGGGTATTAGTTTAGACAGGTCCACGTTTGATATTTTGCTGAATTTTCCGCATCACAAACAGTATACTACTATTTCGCAAAACATATGGGGCCAATAAAAACCGACGCAAGAACTATTGAATACATGTAACAGGTTATGGAGGTTTATTAGATTCAACGTGGGTCCAACGTCGGGATCTGTACCTTAAATTAGTTTAAAGAGGAAGTTACTTGAGGCAGTTTTTGATTAGACATGTTCTGCTGTAAAAAGCAATGCAAAAATTATTGAATATCAGGTATGGAGGTTTAGATTTAATGTGTTTACATAGGATTTTACTTTAGACAGAATTTGCTGAGACAGGTTCTACTGTAATGACAAATTTAAAAATTATTGAACATCAGGTTTTGAGGGTTTATTAGATTCAACATGAGTCCCATTTCGGGACTGGCACCCGATATTAGATTAGAGAGACTATTACTTTACTGTTTTTGATTAGACAGGTTCTATCGTAAATACCAATGCAAAAATTATTGAATATCATGTACGGAGGTTTATTACATTTAATGTGGGTTTAGAGGATATTATTTTAGACAATATTTGTTGACAGGTTCTACTGTAAAAAGCAATGAAAAAATTGAACATTAACTTGGAGAGGATATTACTTTAAACGGAATTGGTTTAGACAAGTTTTACTGTATCTGTTTCCTCTAATAATCCGATTTGGTCACCTCGTCCTCCAAGTTTGAGGAAATGCATCGTGACGATCGTGAAACATTTTTTGGTGAACGTTGGAAACCCCCAATGCGTGCATTTTCCATCCACCCTGTAAATTAATTTTTTTAAACCTTCCACCATCTATTTTTAGCTAATTTGATCCTAACCAATTTTATTCGTGATGATAATGTAACGATAATAATTAGCGGCACGTATCTCGTATACGATTAACGTAATTTTTTGTGTAAAGATCTTCGCAATGTTTTCAACCTGAGGGTATAAGGTCTGAAATCCAAATGCCAGAGTCTCCGTTGCTGCAGGAGAGGATTACACGTCGTTTATGAATATGTTGTTCAGGAATTACACGCAGGTGTTATATTTACGACTGTTTTAACAAAAAAAAGAAAAGGTAGAAAAAAGTATAATATACTGTGCTGACTGACCGGTTATTGTTTGTTACATTATCAAAGCACGAGCATATCCGCGTTAAGGATTACGACCAAAAGTTTGGTATTAAAAATAGTTTTGCAAATGGTGAGCATAACTTTGGCCGGTTCGTTCCGGACTTTTCCACCTGTTCTGTCCCCGCGTAAGTCGACTTAAGTTGCGCAATCGCTATCGGTTTAAGCGACCGAAATACCTGATTAAGTGCCATTCTTTACGACACTTAAGTGGCTTTCTAGGCGAGCAACGAGGCCTTGAAAATGTGGCTACAACTCAAATTGATACAGTACGTGCTTACGATGGAATCTTTTATATTCGTTATTCTACGAAAAGCCTAGAAATGCAAATTACAGCGCCATTTTTGGCGTTTCCCCCGACTGTAACACTGCTGGAAAATACAGCACGTTCCCAACATGTTAACGAATTATCCCGGATTTATTTACTTATTTTTCATTTAATAAATTATAATTATCGCTATTTGAATTGATTTCCACGAAGATTGACTTCTTCACCAGGGACTTATTTGTTTTGTCATATATTCCATCGTTGAATCATTCACAAATAAATAACAATTGATGAAATTCAAAAGGTTTGACCCCTTTGACAACCGATTTTTGGAATTTTTATGTATTTGTGGATAATTTAACAAAGTTATAATTAGTTTTAAACAAATAAGAAGTCCCTGGTGAACAACTCATTAAATTTAGCGATAATTATAATTTTATGAAAGGAAGGGTATAAGTAAATTCAGTTTAAATCGTTAGCATAGGCGATGACGTTACATGATATCAGGATGACTAAAGGGCACTGAGCTTTTTCAATAGGCCTTAAACCATTAAACATTAAATCCTCTAGATCAGTTTTTTTTTTAAATTACGATGAATTTATATCTTGAAATACTCTATACATTGTGTCTACCAGTCATGTCATGGAAAAGTCGTGATGCAACAGTAGAACCTGTCTAAACGACTACTGTATAAAGTAATATCCTCTGTAAACTAAGGTCAGGTTCAGGTCTCGTTTAATCTGATAAACCTCCGTAACTTGATATTTGATTATTTTTGGTGGGTTTTTATTGGTCCCACAACTAAACTGCCGCGTAAAGCTATCGCATCATATCAAAATTTGTAAATCAGATCATGGACACGTTTTATCATATTTTATGCTCAACTTTTCAACTTTTATTGTAATTTGAGTATACATGAACCACATGAGGTATTTATTGAAATTTATTAGCAATATAACAGCAAGAAGTTCACGTAGAGCTTATGAGTGCCGGTCATCATTTCATAAATGAACTAGTTAATGTATATACATGTAACATTCATCAAGAGTTAAAGGAGCTTATTGTTAAATCAATGTGATATAAAAAGAAAAGAAAAAAAGAACAAGATACGATGCAACAGTAATGAAGGTGAATTTGGTGAATTTATGCTAATCGCAAAGACAGCACCCAATCGATACAATCAAAGCTAAGCATTTAAAACTACAACTTCATAATTATTTATTAAATTGTCATCAGCTTAAATTCTTCCAATAGTTTACCGAAACGCTCAGCGCTTTGAATGAAAGCAGGTGAGGTGATGGCACGAATTAGTGACAACATTACAAAAGGCACTGTAATTATAAGTGATAATAATGAATGAAAAATCAAAAAAAAATAAAAATCGTGTAACATGTTCACGTGTGGCAGTAAACAAGCAGTAAATCGGTTCTAAAATGAGTGAAAAGTCCGGTTTTAACCTGACATGTACATGTACTACATACCCTGTACATGTAATTGTGCTCAAGTGTGGCATAATGGAATTGCAGCACAAAATGCATTAGTGGTGGAATTGTGCCAAGCCCCTTCTACCCACTCGACCCTACCGTCCTACGAAGGTCCGTCATGGTCATCAATCCCATAACGGTTTTCCCTTAACAACGCACATGTGCTTAATTGCTCGTTATTGGTCCGTTTTAGTCATTTTGGTCCTTCTGGATGATGACGATTCATTTCCTTTTCCAACAGCAGGAGATTCCTCCGATTCCTCCATCAACCAGAGGTCATTCTTGTACGACCTTTCCTCCTTGACCTCGGACGAGAAGCTGCTGCAGGCCACCGTCCGGCTGACCAACACCTTCGCTCCGAACGCCAGGCCAACGCTGCTGCTCACTTCCGGTCCTTCCGGTTCCGCGTCCGGTCCGACCACCAGAGTGCTCCCTCTGCACCGGCGGTGGAGCCACCGTCAAGACGTCGTCTTCGACGTCACGAAGGCGGTTGACCACTGCCGCGCGTTACATTCTGGGAGCTCAGACCGGAAGTGCTCCTTCGTCCTGGAGGCAACCGAACCGGAAGTCCGCGACGCCATCTTGGTGGTTGTGACCAAACGTCCGCAACTCGGCCGCCAGGGGTCGCCTCGAGTGACCAGGGCTGCTGAGCCCAAGACGCTGACCAGAAGACCGCTGTCCGAGCGTCTTTGCCAGCGCAAGGAAATGTACGTGGACTTCCGGAAGATAGGATGGTCCAACTGGATCATAGCGCCCGCTGGTTACTCTGCTTTCTACTGCTCCGGAAGTTGCCCTTTCCCCATCAGCGAGCACCTGAACACCACCAACCACGCCATCATACAGACCCTGGCCCATTCCATTGACCCCCACAGGGTGGCGTCCACGTGCTGCGTGCCCACCCACTTCGCCCCCATATCCATGCTCTATTACGATGCACACAACAACGTGGTGCTGAAGCAGTACGATGACATGATCGTTGACGCCTGCGGATGCCGCTAGGGGGCGATGGTGGCGACATCTGGAAACCTCCGGAGAGCTCTGCGACAGCAGCGCTGATGGGCCTGATGGGATCCAGCTTCCTGCATTCAAATCCATCTCTTCAGAAGAGATGGATTCGAATGCCGGAGGCATGAGCCCCATAAGGCCCATGGGTGGCATTGACAATTCTGGAGACTCGTGTGAAACTTGACCGTTGACTCTTGAGGGATTGTGCCAGATTTCAAAAGACTTCGAAGGCCTTCGGTGGGATCTCGGGAGTGCTTGCGATGGAACGTTGTCAAGTGTCTGTCTTATTTTGGAAAACGTTTTGTGTTAATAGACAGGGTTTGGTCCAAAATGTCATTTAGCAGGCTTGAGAAGTTGTAGAAATGTGCCAGTGACAACTTCGAGCAAGTTAAGGTGAAGACGGATAGCCCGGGGCAGGATAAAGATAGATTCTCACAGCAAGAAATTTTGCTTTATACTATGTTTTTTAAAACACGTAAAAGAATGAAAAATTATCTTTACCAGTTATTCGTACTTTAGTATCAGATTGATAGAAATATTGTCTGTTTTTGCAGATAAGTTTTATTCGCGATTTACTTCGTTCAGATTTCAATTACAATCTCCAGGAAAACAATAAATCGGTTTCGATCGAACCAAAATGGAACGAGCCGTTGCCATGGTTACGACGAGAAAAGAACGACACCTGGAAATTATAACTCAAATCGGTACGAAGTAAATCGTGAATAAAAAATCATCAACATAAATTGCTGATATTTCTGTCAATCATGCACTCAAGTAAGGTCTGCTGAATAACTGGTAAGTTGATTTTTCATTGGTTTGCGTGTTTTGAAAAAACGTAGTATAAAATAAAATGTAACATGACGATAACATGAGGCATTTAACTCTGAATTTAACTCCTTCACTGGCTTAAACGTTGCAAAAAACGCATAGGGTCACCCTATTGGTAGGCTTCCCCACAGTATGAATGCTGGGTGTCTACTCATCTTGAAGCTGGTACTGTAGATGTTAACTCGAATTGCTAACTGAAGCACATGCTAGAATTTGTATATTGAATTTATTTATTGAGTTTTTTAAACTCGAATTTGTTTATTAGTGCAATACCTTAACTCAGGGAAGCATTACATCGAAAATAGTGTAACTTATTCATGTGTAATTAATGAAATATATAATTGAAAGGGATGTAAAAGTTAACTATCTTTGGTATGATCGCCGCTATTTCGTGGTTTGAATACAGTACATGTACTGTATATGAGGAGTGTGGAGAATGTGGGGAAGGCTGCCATTAGGGGTGGCACTTTGTTTGGTCCTATAAATTGCTCCGAGTTTTATTTCCACAATTTTTCGTGCATGATACGCAACATTTTGAACTAAAAAGTGGAAAAATTATTTGTGCAAAAAAATCTTCAAATCAGGCATGCAAAAAAATTCCCGAACACCCACTGAAGTCTTAGAATGCCCACTGTCAACATTAACGTCCGTGAAGTCAGATTGAAGACCTTGAAGTTTGACCGACTTCAGACTTCAGTGATTGGGAAGGGCTTCAGTTGGACTTTAATGGTATTTCAATGATTTCTTGACTTCGTTCGAGATAAGTTGAGGAAGTTCCAAGTGCGACTTTGACAGGCTGTGTGATCAGGAACTCCTTGAACTCTCACTGAAGTTCTGTTGAAGTCCAGGCATTCCCTTTGAAGTCCCGCCTTCGAAGCCTCCCAGATGTCCTGGCAGTCCTCCCTGAAGTCTCCTCTAAGTCTCACTGAAGTCATTAGTCCGTGAAGACAATCTTCGAAGTTCGTAGGCTGTGAACGAGGCCACACTCCCAGTGACTTTACGAACTTTACCTCATAGTTCAATTACTTCAGTGGGACTTCATTTAAACTTCAAGGAACTTGAACCATCTTGCACACCTGACTTCACATGCAAGTCGCCACTCCGTTCACTTCATGATCGCCTCTCGCTTGCTGTTCGCTCGCACCAGGGGGCGCTACCTGAATGCGTGTTGATCATCCATCAACCATCGGCTTCTGTGCAGTTGTCCACTGCTGGTCCAAGCGTTGATCTCGCGACCATGCAGCGTCGCACCTGCGTGGTCAGCCATGTACATGTACGTCTCTTCTTCCTTATACTCCTAGACCGTACGTGCATGGGGCTTCTTTTCTGTTTTTTTTTCTTCTCGTCTCTTGGTCACCCCAGACCCTCCCTCCTACTATTACGTATCTACTGTACACGCGTGTTTTCCTATTTTTTTTTCTCTCCATCATTTCTTTTCTCGCTTTGGGCACACACCTGCGTGTCCTTTTTCCATCCACTTGAACTGCGCCCAACTAGGTTAGCCAACAAACGTTTCGAGGACGAATTCGGAGTGGTCAACGCTTGGTCAGTGATCAGTGACGTCACGAGGGGTATCACCTTGGCAACCAGACGGAAGCCACTATCCTCTGACCTTAGATAGAAAATCATGGAGACTCTGATTAAGTAAATTTAAATAAATATAAAATATGGACATGCTATTCTCGATTGGTTCAAGAGTCGAGGGGTCAGAGGTCGTTCTGGGTGGTCAGTGGTCATCGTCACTGGTCATCGTTCCGCTGACTGGTTATGTAGAACTCTTGCGTGTGAAGTCAGTTTCATCAGATGTTTTATTTGGCGCGAATTTTAACTTTCGATGTTTTTTTGCTTATTAGGTGCCAACCTACTGTATGTACTGTATAATCGAATTTAATTATTTTTTATTATAAATTATTCGTCACTGATTGAATGTCTACGAAGCCTGTTGGCCTAATATATTCACACGTGAAACTATACAGGAGAACCTGTCTAAAGTAATATCCTGGGAACCGGTGCTGAATATTAGTTTAGAGATTATTAGTGTGGAAAGATTGGGGCTGGGGCTTAACATTTGAAAACTGCTTTTATTAGGCATTAACATCCCTCAGCATTTGATATTTTGTCCAATACTTTGTTCGCGAAAGTTGGGGTCGGATAAAATCCAGCAAAATTAAATATCAGTTTATGAAGGTTTATTAGATCTGACATGGGTCCCACGTCGGGACTGGCACCCTATATTAGTTTATAAAGGACATTAATTTAGACAGGTTCTACTGTACATGTATTTTATTGAACTTATTCCGTAGTTTAATTGTTTGTAGTACCGGTGTGTAGTGGTTTGTAGTTTGTTTGTTGTAGTTGTACCGGTACTAGTAGACTAATAGTCATAATCCATGTAATGATTTCAAAATAAATATTATTTTGCAATTAGTCGGTTTGTGCTGCTATACAATTCATCAAATGTTTATAGGCAACTTCGTTGTGATTCAATATGA
This sequence comes from Kryphioiulus occultus, assembly GCA_034687865.1. NCBI lineage: Eukaryota > Metazoa > Arthropoda > Diplopoda > Julida > Julidae > Kryphioiulus > Kryphioiulus occultus. The sequence continues at coordinate 24,746 of JAQGAF010000161.1, forward strand.
CAATTGGGTTTTACTGTCCAGTAGTGTAACTAGTATATTACATGACTTAATCGTAAATCGAAATTTCCGAATCAAATATACAGAGTGGACAAAAAATGTTGCCCTCATTGCAAAAATCATTGTTTTGAAACTTGAGATTACAACTGCCAAATTTTGGAAAAAGGTAGTTTTTTACTTAATGTATTTGATTCTCAGGAGAAATAAAACATTAGCTCTACCTTTTTCCAAAATTTGTTCATCGTAACTGAAGTTTTTTAATTAGTTTTTGGAATGAATGTAGGAGTTCATGGTCACCCAATGTTGAACAGACAGTTTACCCACATGTAATGGCAATGTGTTTAGAAATGCATTATAAGACATGCATTTAAAAATGTCTCAACGCTGAGACAAATTTAAGTTTCAAACTGTATTGACGAATATATTTGAAATGCGTTTCCGGATGCATTTTAAAATGTGCTTTTAAGTAGTTTGTAATGCATAATGGATTGCATATTGAAATGTATTGTGTGTTGGAGAACGTATCGTGTAATGTACACTGCAATGTAAGCTTAGTCTGTGTGCATTGAAGAATATGTTGTGTAATGCATAGCGTAATAATTCTGTTACACTGCATTAAACAATACATTTTACAATTTCCATGCCTTGTAAAATGTCCAAAGCATCGCTATATTTCATAATTTCAAGGTTTAAAAAAATCCCAATTCTGAATTTTTCGTGAAATACACAAGTCAGTATATTTCATAAAAACGACCAATGTATTTGCAATATATTTTGTAATTTGTAATGTATTTTCTTTCCACGTGGGACCATCTCAGGCATTGTCATCATCTCTACAATCACTTGTCGACCATGCTACACTTTCAATTAGTCTAAGGTTGATTATACTTTAAGTTTGTTTTGGCCCCTGACCACTATAAGGTCTTGTTCCTGAGGGGGTCCAGTGGTCCTCATTGTGCTTTCGAGTGGGTTCTCGTCCCAGGTGTGTGAGATCTGAAGTGCTCTCTGGTGAGCATGAAAAGCACTCGATAATTTATCCGGTGCTTTCAGATGAGCACTGCAAACCCTGCAAAACAATGAAAAGCAACGCGTTTGGGGGAGTGGGGTGCCTGTTGGTACCTTTGGCATTTGGCGAACACCTGTGCCGACAACAGCACGTGCACACGTAGACAGGTATGCGAGAGGTCCGAAGGGGTCAGCGAAACCTAACGAGCTATAGCCCGTCAACCTTGGCTGCATGGGGGTGCATGGGGTGTGTGTGTGTGTGTTGGGCAAATTGTACTCGTGCACCAAAGACGTCCATGGGCTTTTCTGGTCATTGCAATAATTCAGAAAGCTCTAAATTGATCGATGTTAAATTTAGGAAAAGTGGGATATTTGGGATTTGTGAACTAAGACAGAGGTTGTTCTCTCCTCCTAGTATTCTGAGCACAATATGGCAATTGCTCAACAGCTCTCTTGCTCATTCTCAAACATCTTAGCACTCGGATTCCTCTTACGAATTCGGAACAACGCGCCACAGAGCGTGTTTTCGAGATGAAAGTAAACGTTGCTGCCACGTTGTTTTTCGTTTTTTCACCATTATCGAAAACCGGTTTTTTAGTGTCAAGATTTCTGGTTCGGTGTTGTACCCCGCCATGTTTGCGAGCGTCTCGGGGGTCATCCATAAATTTATTTCATAAGGATTAGGATCAAAGTGGCTGAGAATGGATAATTCTGATGGCGATTCGGATCATTCATCCGATTTGATGAATGATCCGAATATTTTATCGCGAAATTGATCGGTATTGATCGGAATATTTCATCGGAGAATATTGACTAGAAGCTCATTGGTTTTCAACAGAATATTTCATCAGAAAATTGACATGAATCTCATCGGTTTTTGATCAAAATATTTTATCAAAAAACTGACCAGAATCTTATCGGTTTTGATCAGATTATTTCATCAGAAAATATTGACCAGAATCTTATCCATTTTAATCAGAATGCTACGTGTATATCAGAATGTTATCAGAAAATTGACCAGAATCTAATCGGTTTTGATCAGAATATTTCATCAGAACATTGACCATGCAAAATCTGGTCAGTTTTGATCAGAATATTGACTAGAATCGTATCAATTTTGATCAGAAAATTGACCAGAAACTCGTTGGTTTTGATCAGAACATTTTATCGCATAATTGACCAGGATCTCGTCGGGAAAACATCAATCAGAATATGAGAATATGACAAGCAATATGACGAGAATATGACAAGAATATGATTATTTACATTGGCAGATATTTAAGATACATTTAATCTCGGTGATAATTAAGATTATGCATTAAGAACACGCCGTCTTTGAAATGCCATCCGCTCGTGATTCTTGACCTCCATAAAGGGGGTTGAGTCTCCGATTGTTCATTGTGCAACGCGCAACTAGGTTGTCACAGCGTCCATCTTCCATTTACGAAAAATAAACAAAACGTCCGCCAGGGGACCTTTTGCCTCCTACGCCTCTCTCTACTTTCTTTACTCTCTAGCTGGTTCTGGGATGCTCGACACGATTCTTGGTATTCACAATTGAATTCCATGGTCATTTTTTATTGCCTGCCTGACAAAATATTTACATTTTGCTTTTCTCGTCCCTTATGGCACCACGATCGTCGCCCACCATCTGCCCCCGCGCCACCTGGGGATTGATCTTGGCAGACTGCCTGACGCCGATCAAGGTTTTCGACTGCTATAGCTGGGCTACACGTGTAGGAGGTGCCACGAAATATCAGTGACCAACACAAGAAATTAGTTGTCAGTACAGGCTCTTATTTCGACATCAAAAAATCCACTTTTGACCTCCTCTAATCCATTTTCGTCTGAATTGGACACCCCCTTCTCCATCATGTTCCTGTATGTATGTATACAGGAGTTGGACAAAAATTATTGGAAGCACTTGCTATAGATACTGTACATAACCTTTTGTAAATTTGGTGTTTATTTCATGTACATTCGGGACAGTATCAACCCTTTCGGAATGGAATTTTTTTCCATTCAATTAGAACGATGGTTCTTTAACCCAGTACAGGTGACATTATCGGGCATATGGCCAGTGTGGTAAATGTAAAAATTTATACCCTTGTGTGAATAATGCGAAAAAAATGGGTTAAAATGACAATTTATGTGAAAAATTCATTAGAAATTAATTTCACAAGAATCCAGCTTAAAACTGAGGAATTCCCTGCCATTCAGGTCCTTAATTTCATAGAAAACGTACTGAAACTTGATTATTTTATCAGTTTTTTTAATTGCCTGCGGCGCTTTTTTGAAGGGTCAAATTTATAAGAATCTTAAAATTAATGCATTGTCTTAAAAAAAATTTCCATGAAAATACACTTGAAATCCATTTATGTTCGAATTAAAAAAAATTCGCCTACGGCGTTCTCTTAATCATTCATATCAAATTTGACACCATGCAATTTTTTTTAGCAAAGTAAGCTGAAATCCACTATTTGCGATCTAGTTTCGTTCTCAATATTGTAGATGGGGCGCGTCATCTACATGTAGTTTGAGATGCACTATTATAGCTCTTGAAGTAGCTATTTTTTTTAGAAATATTGGGTAAACATGTGCAAAAATCAGATATTTTCATGTGAAAAATTGTATACAAATTGGCCACATGCCTGCATAATGTATTCGATCATTATCAAATAAATTCAATATTTTGATATTGGCTGAACCCTTGTACACCCTTACATGTACTATAGAAACGTGGTTACTGGGAGCAGCGAAGCCACAACTTCAGAAAGCATTTCAGGCCTATTTTCTAGGGCAACTGTTCATGTTGTGTCATTCAGCAATGTCATTCCCCTATTCAGCAAAATATAATGCTCGTTATAGACCCTGTAGTTGATGTTTGTGGACCCCTACCCCCTCCCCAACCAACCTTGGACGTCATTTATACACGACCCCTAGGGACATTTCAAGATGGAGTACTGACACCCTTATACATGTGCATGGCCTTAAGCGAGGACAAGTTTCGAGGTTAAAATCAATTATCGCTAATGAAGGATAATTATGCGGGTATAGTTCTCGTAAATTGAGCTATTATGAAGAATAGTTTGTTTAGGAAATTATGGAAATTGCCATACAATATATTTATTGCGCTGACGAAACCCTCTCTTACGATTCGGTAATTGACCCTTTCCAAGTTTGCAGCACTGGGGACTTCCCACACCAAAATGGCGCCCATAGGTACCCATCCTCCCTGTGTTTTCGCAGCTGGATTTCCTAATGAAACCTTGAAAATGAAGACCTCGTGGTTTTAATCACCTGCTCTTGGCAGTAATTCACCAATTTTCCATCTCTGCAAAATGCGTTAATCCCTAGCTGGTTGCCCAACCTCGCCATAAAAGCTAACCTTGGGTTTGTTGCTTAATATTCTGCTATAGGGACGCCATTTTTACTGGTTTTGCTGGCAGACTGCTCGGTGCTGGTAACGTGATTTATGTTTATTTTGGCGGACATAAAACTGGGTTATGAAAGGGCAACCGAGAAACGCCAACGCGTGACCCTGCAATGGTCCATTTTTTAGCATCGTTTATTTCACGCGTTTTTCTTGTTCAGTTTTTCGGAAATGTGACTACAGCCATGGTATCCTAGCTTCTATACCGAAACTCTTGGCTCACCAAGTTCATGTAGTTTGAGCACTTCCTATTATCAATATATGAGCGACCCTCCGTCACCCTAGTCGGCCATTTTTAAAAGGACGCAGTAGCTGTTGCGATCGCTTCTTCGTTTGATATAAATGTTGAAATTTTGGAAGACTTCCCAAACATTCAAAATTTTAAAGACTTCCCAAACTTTCACATTCTGGAAGACTTCCCAAACTTTCACATTCTGGAAGACTTCCCAAACTTTCACATTCTGGAAAATTCTACAAGACATCCAGCTTAAAACTGAGGTACTCGCCTCGGTTCAGGTCCTTAATTTCATTAAAAAGCTTACCAAAATTGGATTATTTTTATCATTTTTTTTTAATTTGCCTATGGATCTTTTTTGAAGACTAATATTTGTAAGAATCTTAAAAATGATGCATTATGTCTTAAAACTCATTTCCATGAAAATGCACTTGAATTCAACAAATTTCGCCTTTGACGTTGATATTAAATTTTACACCATACAATTTTTTTTTTTAGAAAAGCAAGCTGAAATCCACTATTTGTGGTCTAGTTTTGTAAAAAAAAAATACATGTACCTATGGCGTTTTCAATGTTTCAGGTGGGTCGCGTCCTGTAGTTTGAGGTGCACTGTTGTAGCTCTTGAAATAGCTATTTTTTTTCAAAAATATTGCGTGAAAAATGTGAAAAAATGTGAAAAATACCCGATTCTTGTATGTGAAAAATTGTATACAAACTAGCCACATGCCTGCATACGATTTTTTTCTTTGTCAAAATTTTCTCCGATGGTCGACACCACGCAACGCATCTCTGTAAAAATGCGCGTGGTTTTGAATAATGAGGAGCTTGGAAAGTCCCGAGCTCATGCACACGGAGTGATTGACGACTGACCTTGACGCCGGGCTTAACCCCGTGACCCCGCACCTGTGACATTACAAACAGTCGCATGGGTGGAAACGCGCCAATGTCGTCATACGGGGATGCTTGGAATTAAATTTCGCTCGAAAAATGTGGCACTCATGATGAGTTGCATGCGCTTGACACCCGTGACATGCCCGGATTTAATTGAGGCCTAGCAGAGGGGGTGACCAACACGACTGCATGACGAAAATATTGTCTACATGTACAGTGTACATGTGCACCTGATCGAAATACGAGTGAAAAACACGAAGGCGAGGAGTAAAAGGTCACCAGAATAGCCAATTTCATACCTACGAACAACACCAGATGGCGCTGCATGGCTCGCCCACTGCCAAATGGAACGAACTTGACTGGGACAGTGATAGGCTTTTTCTAAAAAAAAAGATTAGGTTCAATTCAACTCGGTATCCTGTACTATCGATACTTAGGATAGATAGTAATACATGTTGCAATAACGAAGGGCACTTTTTTTTGGGGGGGGGGGGGGGGGGGGGGGCCCCCCCCCCCCCCCCCCCCCCCCCCCCCCCCCCCCCCAATAAAAAAAATGTTTACGCAAATGGATTAAAATCATCAATTTTAAGAAATTTCTAGAAATTCAGTTCAACGATGCTTATGGCGTCCTCATTGATAGTAGGGGAACTGAGTTGAATTGAATGGCTTGAAATGTCTTAAACCGTGTTAGAGAAAACATTTCATTTATTGAGGTTTTGTTCCCTCAAAAATGCACCATTCGTTATTGCTACATGTACATGTACATATTACTATTTTTAAATAGTTTCCTAAAATCCATCATTTCTGATCTATTTTTTAAAATTTAGCTACATGTAATTTAAAATTTTTTGGGGCAGTGTTTGTCTAGGCACATGTACGTTCAAGTAAGCATGTACTTAATCTTAGGAGGTTAGCCAAATGCTGGCGTTTGCTGTTTTATAAAACATAGAAACTTGTGACCAATTTAGATAGATTATTTAATTCCCACGTATATTTTTGGCGAAAGTATGTTCTAAATTTTTTTTGTCCTAATTTGGTCATTAATTGCGTCATCATTTGGGCCAGTTGGAAATGTTGAATGCTGACATATGAAGGCACCAGGTTGAAATTCACCATTTCGTGATGACATAAGTCAACGTCTCCTAACCATTATACGAGTGGGAAGACAACCATCATTGCTGGAAAATTGGAAATCGTTAAAATGTAATCGAAAAACGCCAAAAAACGCAGATTTTTTCGAACGTACAACTTAAACTCTTCCTATATTGAACTGTTGATATAATAATTACCTGCTATGCTTGTTTTACTTGAGGTAACTGTAAATATGACGATTATTTGGCATTTTGCGACATCTTGAGTTCGTTTCGCAATATGGAACGTCTCTCTATTTGGAATATCCCGTTCTACGGTTGCCATGGTTGCCACGCTCACCTGGCACGTGACTCCGTTCGACCAATCAGCGACTCGCACGTGACGAGCGCCAAGTTCAAAATCCGTGTATTTATTAGTATGAACCTGTTTAAGGTGCACGTGGTCCAGCATGATTTTTTTTTTGCTACAATTTCATCAATTTTTCAAAAGCAGAATAACAATCGTCATTTTTTAAACCCCATAACCCTTTGATCTCGACCAAACCCGCGCCCCACTCTCACCACCTGTTGTCCAGCTAGCTATCGTCGCTATAAAACGAGCAAAACATTTGGTTTTTATCAGCTCCATGCAATTTCGGTGTGTTATAACGTACATGTAGTATTAAAACGAAGTGACCGGGTTTCCAAACGCAGTCAGAAACGTACATGTACATTATATAGAGACCGAACGTTTCCAGCATTTGGAATTTTTCTCAATTTTTTTTAGCAAATTCCTCGCCCAGTTAACGGTGCCAATTAATGCAATTTATGTCTCGTTGTTCGAAATAGGCCTCTGCATACGTGTGATTTCTGGGTGGAAAAAATAAGAGTAAAATAACTCGACCGATTAATCATTTTCGGTCGTGACTTTCGAGGCTTATCGAGTTAAATAATAAAGCGTGCTTGTACCGTTATGCACAGCTTAATGTTTTTTCTCTCCAAAAACCACCGCTAATTATGTAAGGAACAAATGGCTTTTAATCGGGACACATTTTTTCCCTCAGTTCGCGGAAAATCAGGCTTAAAACCGCAGATTTTGTGATTTCGTATGCGTATTGAGTCGTAGCGAAAATGTGAGGCAACGACGGGTTGCGCAAAACTGCCGTTAGGGGACGTGCATAAACGACGTCCATCAAAAAGTCGACTTTTTGACCCCCCACCCTTTGACCACAACCCCCCTCTTGTGCAGAACGTCCTGTCCCAGAATGTGCACGAGTTAAACGAAATATGGAATCACGTGTTCAGATATTTTTATAATAATTAAAGGAATAAGAATAAGAAGAACATACAGTGTACAGTAATTAGTAATGGAATTGATTCCAAATTGGAAAAGGACATTTTTGGCTGATAATCTCAACCCTTGCACACAGCCTGTCGAATAAAAGTATGACACTTTGGGACGTTAAAGAATTACGTCATCATCTTGGTGAAGGGATTTACAAATTTGATTTATGGAATTTCAACGTGGTCTTGGGTGCTGTTATGTGACAAAAATTTATATACAGATTTCGATGAAAATGATGTCGAGTGCTGAAACATGGGGTGGAGGGTCTGTAAATCACGACTATTGTGACAAAATACATGTACATGTAATTATGCCTGAAATGTTTTCTAAGCAAAGAAATGGTATATTTAATTCACGAGAGGTGAGTTATCGTTAAATCTACGGCAAATTTAGCTCTTCACGGATATAGCGAGTAACTGTTATAACGAGCAAATTGGGTCGGTCCCTAGATGCTCGTTATAACCGAGTTCGACTGTATGACTAAAGAACCTCTTTGGGATCCAAAAGATTTTGATCATTCCAGAAGATAACTTATATGGTCAAACGATAAGTGAACCTGTAGAAAAGCGCAAAACTGTTTACCCGACTGTTAAGAAAATTGGAAGGGACAGTTGAACATTAATTTTTAAAGCATTTGCAATTTCAAAGGGTGATATTTCACTGAGTGGAACAGGAAAACTGAATATCGATGTATTTGTCTGTTTTCAAATGGTTTTCCTGTACTACTGAAGTGTCAGGGAGTTCGTGAAAACTACAGGGAAATTGAAATACATGTATATATAGTTTGCATCAACAAATTGATTGATTCAACATCTGTTATAAGAATTTGGGTTGAAATCCAGCATTATTCGTATTTTTAAAAACCCTTACGTAAAATGTCAGGGAAATAAATGGAAATTTGTCAAGGGAATGTCAGTAAGTTCCGGGAAATTGATATAGTGTGCTTCAGTCAATTGATTAGTCATCATATTTTATAAAAATTTGGGATAAACGTAATATTTTTCTTGTTTTTTTTAGTCTAATGTAAAATGTCAGGGACCTGTTAATCTGGCCCCTACCCACAAAAATACTGGACGTCGATTCTGAGCGACCCTCGTTTTAATCGTCGATTACGCTAATGCAGGCGTAATGCAAAACACGATCGTGTTTGTATTTTGTGCAGCTCGAAACCGGGGATTTTCGTCGATGGGAGAGATAAAAAGCGAATGCAGCCCCAACTGGTTTTAATGTGACCTCCCCAATATCAATTAAGTCATATAAAAGTTGTTTACGCGAAGGAAACTATGACGATGTTGGATTAACCTGTTAATGATAATACAATCAGCTCTCGTATATACACTGCTCGCTACACGAATGTGGTACTTGAAATTCGGGCTGTTTTTTGTCGGTCAACGTTGGGCTTAGCTTAATGTAATTCGTCGAATAATGATGCGATGGTCGCTCGGCCAATCAGCGACGAGTACACTTCCTACGACGATTTTCACATCCCTCTTAATCGACTTCCCCTTGCTTTACTCGTACATTCGCTTCCCTAAAATATTTCCAAAATATCCATTGGGATAAAAAAAAATGGGGATAAAAACTGACCTCATCTAATAGATGCGAAGGTGGTGGTCATCCAGCCCCCCCCCCTATACTGCAGAACCTGTCTAACCTAACATCTATTACCGGTGCTGAACATTAGTTTAGAGAGGTTATTTGTTTGGGCAGGTTTGGGGCAGCGGCCAAAAACCATTGAGTATCGGGTTCTGGAGGTTTATTGGATTTAACACTACTCCCGACGTACTCCGCGCTGAAATTAGTTTACGGAGGCTATTACTTTAGGCAGGTTTTACTTCATGATAGCCATTGCTGCGTATTAGCGAATTTTGAATTTGCCGCTTTGTCACGTGCGAGCGCTGATTGGTTGAGCAGAGTCACGTGCCGCTGCGCGAGGAGGCGGCGCACGCGCTCGTAACCATGGCAACCGTGGAACGTGAGATTCTAAATAGGAAAACGTTCTAGAATGCAAAAAGAACTCAAATTCGTTTTTTTTTTTTTCAAGATGGTGTAAAATGCCAAATACTCGCTAAGTTTGCAGTTGCATCTCAAGTTTTGTTTGTTTGTGAGATTTTGAAACGTTGAGTCGTTCACCTATTGTACCTCAAGTCAAACGACCGTTAGCAGGTAATTACTATGTCGATATTTCGAAAAACTAAGGGTTTAAGTTGTACTTTCGAGAAAATCCGATTTCTCGCCGTTTTTCAAACACAATTTAGTGATGTCCAGCTAGGTGGCACCTTGATGGATTGCGTGCCCTACGCGCACGGGTGTATGCGAGGGTGGCCGCTTTCGGGGACAACGTACGTTTCATCCACTCCGCGCTGAAATTTGGAAAGACTGGATTTCAAGGGTTTTCCTGAACACTCAAGCAATGCGGTTTTGCGCGTAGGGATGCAAGAGGTCGTGAAACTCGCTCCCTCTCCAGAAGAGATGTTGCGCAATAAAGTGTGGGTAATGTTGACTTTTGGCCAAGGAGCTGCAGGTGTCCATTTGAGAGCAGAGAGCGAAAGTTGCCATCGAGAGAACCTCTGGGTATTAACAGTGGCTCTCTGTGCTCTCAAATGGGGTTGAAATTTACATGTACTGCAAGCCTTACACTATAGGTGAAACTTGCTCACGCCTAAATGTCGAGGAGTTAACAACTCGTGAAATCAGGTGGTCATATTGATTAATAAAGTCCCACTGTAATGTAGTTCTTGAAGTTTACTGAATCGAAGTCTTTGAAGTTCGACTGAAATCACTCCAAGTCTGCGCGAGTCTAGCCTCTTTCACATTCTGCGGACTTCAGGGCATTTGCCAGATTTCAATGAGACTTCAGACTTCAAGGATGTCAGTGGAACTTGATGGACTTCAGTGGAATTTTATTGTGACTTCAAGGACTATAAAGACTTCAGTAGAACATCATGGAGTGGGACATCAATGACACTTCACAGACATCAAGGACTTCAGTAGGACATCAATGAGACATAATAGACTTCGAGGACTTTGGTGGGACATCCTTGAGACTTTGATGACTTTAGTGGGACGTCATTGACACTTCAGGCTTCAAGGACTTCAGTTAAACTTTAGTGACACTTCAGACTTCGATACTTAATGGACTACAGTGGGGCACCATTGAGACATAAGACGTCGGCGACTTTAGTTAGACTGCAAGAACTTCAGAGCGACACTGATGAAACATTAGAGACTACAAGGGCTTAAGTGAGACTTCGGTGACTAACTGAAGTCGATCCCCAGTCAGGTGTACACTTTTAAAAGAGTGGTTAACCCCTCTGTAAACACTGTTCTTTATGGTTAGTTCAAGGATGCCCATGCGTGTGGTGCCTCAAAATTTAAAAATTCCCCATCGTGTCATCATGTCCCAATAGGCACTCTTCTCCGACAATCCAGTACGTACGGTACCGGTATACGACTGCTTTTGGGGGGATTTGTTCAGCCTTTTTAAAGAATGTTTCGCAATGTATGAAGTTTTTCGTTTTCGATTGCAATGCACCACAGGCTCGTCCATGAATAATTGAGGCCAACGAGTGCGTTCGTGAAACGAGGCGAGCCTGCGTGGCGCTGCCGAACGCCCACGCCCCACACCCCAATAACAATAAATCCCATTTCGATTGAATTCAGCAGAGACCTCGTTGACTCGACTTTGCTAGACTGCTTGGCGCCATTTACACCATTCAAAATAAAACGCCTATTGTGTGTCGCTGCATGTAGGCATCACTTTTTTTCTTCATCTTCTTCTCCTCCATTTCTGGTCCTATTATCATTGTTGTTGTTATTAGTTTTGGGTGGAGTGTCCAGCTACGTTTTTATAATCTAACGAAAACGGAAGGGGAGTGCTGCTGCGGGGACAATTATTTACGACGCTGACGATAAAGAAGCTGATAAAGAGACCACGAGAAGGAGTTGAGCAGTTTTTTGCCTCTTAATTGCTGACTTTTATCGGGTTTTTTCCCCAAATTGTTTCCCCCCTTTGGGTCCTCGTTATCGTTTCGATTCCGATTGGAAAAACAAGCTCGCTCGGCCTCCAAACGTCCAATTTAGCCTACATTTCCAGCCAAAGAAACGCTCGACTTGCCATTCGGTCCATCTCAAGCAGTTGACGTGTTATTTTAGCCATTTTCGGTGTTTTTTGGCATTTGCCATGAAGACATTAAATCGAGAAAGTGGTAGTTATAGAAAGGTTTCACGGTTAAACTCGTGCCGTACAATCAATATTGCTTAGAAATAAATATTGGACGTCCGAGCTGCTTGGCCCTCAGATTTTTGTGTACCCCTACCTTCTCCAACCTGCAGGGTGTCCCGAAAGTCACTAATTAAAATTTCGACCAGATTTCAGTTAGTTTTTTAAATTGGCTAAGTTTAACTGGCTTACATTTTTCACTTTCACCATGTTCACTTTTCACCACTAGTACAAAATTTCCGTTAAAATATCGTTGAAATTGTTGAAATGATGATTGAGGCACTGTGATCGCAAAGCCATAGAGATCCACATGCAGGGTGTCCCAAAAGTCACGAGCCCCGATTTTGATGAGATCTTTTGTAATAATTGCCTGATTTTAACTGGCTTACATTTTCGCTATTTTCATGTTCACTTTTACCACTGGCACAAAATTTCCGTTATAAATATCGTTGAAATTGTTGAAATGATGATTGAGGCACTGTGATCGCAAAGCCATAGAGATCCACATGCTGGGTTTCCAAAATGAATAGCCCCAATTTTGATCTGATTTTTTGTAATAATTGTATAATTTTAACTGGCTTAGATTTTTCACTTTCTCCGTGTTCTCGATAGCACCAAATCTCCAATAAAAACATTTTCAAAATGATGATTGTGGCGCTGCGATCGTAAAGCAATAGAGATCCACATGCAGGGTGTCCCAAAAGTCACGGGCCCCAATTTTGATGAGATGTTTTTAATCATCTACATGTAATTTTAGCTGGCTCAGCTTTTCACTTTCTCCATTACGAAGCAGTTCAGATCGAAAACTAATGAAAATATTTCCGAAATTGCATTTTGACCGCATTCCGAATATAGGTTAACTTTTTTTTTGGTTTTGGCAAAGTCCTCCTCCTCCCCCCTCGTCACGTTGGTTCCCTATGTTTATTTTTCCTTCATATTTCACTGACTTTTTCTTGGCTTTATTACTTGGGTAAATGGTAACCCCCAGCCCAATAATTCCACCCTCGCCGGGTCCACTCCCTCCTTACATTTAATGATTCAGGTGGTGCAGGGAGGGGGTAAAAGGTGCGTACTTACGCCGAACGCGTTTTTGGTTGCACACCTGGCCGATTTACATTATTTCAGGTTTTTTTTTTATTTTCACCCTGAAGTGGGACGATTGTTTCCCACGTGTTTTCTCTCCCTGCAGTATGTGCTAGCTTGTTTTTAGTGGCGGCCTGCAGTCTCTCTCAACGACTGCTTTTTTTTCTGACTTTTTCCCTTTTTTTCTCGTGTTTTGTGTGTGGATATAGCGAGCGTACCCTTGCATCATGTTTACTGACTTCGGTTATTTTTTTCATCCCCAAATGGGACAGGGCCCTTACTCGCCCCCCAGCGGAGGACGACTTCGCATTCCTAACCGCCATTTACCAACCTGTAATTTCGCTTTATTTCGACTTTCTGCATTCCCACGTGTATTTAGACAGTATTTTCTTCTCCATTTGTGCCTGAACGCCCACTGAAAAAGAGCAAGAATCAGGGAAAACGTTGTTAGCAAGCAAACGTGATAGGTGGCAGCACCATAGGTTTGCTTACAGCAGGAACTGTCTAAACAAATATTACAGGGTTCATACTGTCAGGGAAAGTCAGGGAAATGTTGACATTTTGCCCATTAAGTCAGGGAAAGTATTAAAAAAATGTGAATTTCAATTTTTTGACTTTGTGATCAAAAAGGAAGGTCCTAAAAGCTGCTAACTTGGAAGCAGAGGCAATTGACCAAGAATTTTTGCAGTTGCATAGAAATATACAAAAAAAGATACATGTAGTTAACTGTAGTGTTGCAAATAAATTTAATTTGACTTACTGTACATGTGACATTCATTATTTGACAACTCAGGGAAATTGAGTTGCAAAATTTGACATAAACCCTGTACTTTCTAAAGTAATATCCTCTCTAAACTAATACTAGGTGCAGGACGCCATATTTATCAGGGATGTTTAAGGCTAATAAAAACAGTTTCCAAATGGTAGCCCCCCCCCCCCCAATTTATCTAATTTATCCAAACTAAGTTTTCCGATCTTTGTAGGGTCGTATTCTCATTATGCGAAATTTTTGGAAATGCAATATCACAAATCAGAAATTGTACGCGCATTTCTATAAAAAAACGATCCAGAACTATTAATGGAGGGCACAAAATCACCATAGGCAAACAAGCTCTTTAAAAACTATTTAATACAAGTATGTAATATTACAATAATATCACTATTATAGATATCCATCAATTTAAAAAAAAATCACTACAATTGTATAATAACAAATATTTAGTAGAGGTTATTAGTTAGGAAGCACTGTAAACATTTTATTTTGAAAAACTAAAGGAAATAATGAATTTTCAGTAATTTTTAACATGTTTTTCCTAAATGCATGTCTAAATTTAAAAAAAGGTTTTCCAGGTTGAATATTAAATTCCCTGAGGTTTCCAGGTTTCTAAGGTTTTTCAGGTTGGTAGTCCCAAGGCTATTAGTTTAGACAGGCTCTACTGCATTTCCCATGGCGGTTATGGGCAAAATCGAATTCCTAAGGTTTAAATTTCATAAAGCCGAAACACATTAGACTCGTATGTATACAACAGATCGTTGACTTTGCGGGAAAATATTTTCGGTTTGTAACTGGTTAAACTGGCATCTAGACCCGCGGTTTTTGAGGTCAGTTTCGCTCAGCATGGGCTGGGTCATCTGGGCTATTGATGTCGTTCTGGAAACTTACGATGGTCGGTAAATGCCACGGTCCTATTCATAAGTCGCACTCAAATTGGGAAAGTGACCGGCGTGATAGCCGAGGGAAACGCCTCTCGTTTCTGCATTCATGCTCGCCGATTTCATGAATGGTCAATCAAAGGTGCTTCATCGCCTTTTTTACGCTCAGTGGCGAGCCTTTGAGTCGGTTAAGGTCAGCAACAATGGATTTTCTCCCCCCATGCACCCACCACTGACCAGCGCTCTTGTAGTAGCAGGATCTTGGTTCCCGAGTCAAATTATTAGCTGCTCACCTGCTGGCTGATGGTGGTGTATGACTTCACAGTAAAATAATTGAAAACTACTACTGTACTTGAAATGAACACGCACATAATGTACAGTAGAGTATGAACATGTACTATAATTGTTGCTTCGCGTTTTATTCACCCTGTAGAATAACTGAAAACACAAAGGAAAACAACCTTAATTGCAATGAAATTAATCAAATTCTAAAGGGCAGGCTGCAATATTCAACACTGAATCCTGACTTGTTAAGCTAGGAAATGTTTCCTAGAAACATGGTTTCTGGACACAGATTTTTTAATGTTTTCATACTTACATGTATGGCAAGGAAACATGTTAGAGGAAGCATTTGCCAAAATCTGTTTCCAGGAACCATCATCATCATGCGAGATAAAGATCAAAGGAATTTGTAAAACGTTTGTTGTGTAATATGTTTTAGTGCGCGCTTCCACAGTTGTGAACTTGTTATAAAATTTCTACTCGATTACGATGGTCATCAATGCTGAGATGTTTTAAATAAGAAACTTTCTTCTCATTTTCAAACGAGTTATATAACTGTTACATAAAATTACCTTTCGCAAAATAGTACCGTCCATAACAAGTTACATGACAAATTGCAGAACTAATTCGTTATATTACAATGTTTTGTTATAGAGTGCATACCCAGAGTTATAACGTCCTTTGATCTTTGCCGACACAGCAAGAAAAAATCTTACGTGACATCATGTTAAATACCATTTTTGTGTCATTCTCAAACAAGTTATATAACTTTGCAATATAACACGTTTTGTCAAAAAGCGTAAACTAAGCTTTAGAATAGCATTTAAGCTAACTTGGAAAGTGATAACAAGTAAAAATTAAAAACCACGAGAAAAATTGAATAAAATACTTTATCTTGGCAGGGTAACGTCCTGTTACTCTTTGGCACATGCACCGCATTGCTCTCGATTTGCTTAGCCTGAAAAAATGAATTTCAGGGAGTTCAGTGCACCATTGTTTTCCGAGTCTATGAAAATGCGAAAAGTTTCCACTGATATATAAAAACGAGATTTAGCCGGTCTTCTGTTTTGTCAAGGCAAATTTATACCAAGGTTATCTTTCCTTCCAAATGGTAATAGGCCTACCTCAGAAATCCTACCTTGCACACAAACTAGACAAAATAATCGAAATAGTTACGATGGCAAAATTAAAGTTTAGAAGCATTTCTGCAAACATCACGGATATTTTGAAGAAATTCTCCAGTTCACTCGAGTAAAAAGTAAAAACCAAAAAATGTCATGGATTAGAAAATTCGAAATGTTATTCTACTCTATGGAATTTTTAACAACATTCGAAAATGGCGCCTCCGAGCGGTAAACAGGCAAACTGGCGACGCGTTTTTAGCAAAAGCGCCGTTGTGGTCAGGTCTGCGTTCTTTTTCGTCGACCAATAGGACGAATATCCGCAGTATTTTGAAAGCTGGCATAGCGTTGGGTTGCGGGGAAATCGATTAGTTTTTATTGATTTTCTTGTCAATTCATTCCGTCAATTAGTCTTTTGGTCTCCTCGTTCAATGAGTTTATTTGAAAATAATTCCTCTGATGAGGAAGAAAAGTGTCCGCCGCCGGCATCGGCAACCAAGTTGAAAATCGATTGGTACGTAAATTATTCGCTGACATACTGTCTTCATACCTGCTGGCATTTCATTGATTCGTATAACGTTCATAGAATTGTGTTGTTCATTTGCCTTTTATCGTGGTCTTTCGAAAAGGTTTTCGCTTCCTAATGCTGACACATATTCGTCTTCGATTGGAATCACTTCTCTGCCAGGTAAATTTGTCTCACATTTCCCCGTATCGTACTTTGAATGATAAAAGCTTTTGTCTGAAATCTGACAGTTGCGGACACCCATGTAATATTTGTCATTCATTAGCTGATGGAGAATAATGACTTGAATTTGAGACTCCTTTCTTAACCTTTCTTAAAAGATGGAAGCCATGGAAAAATTGCATGTGTTTGCCTCCGCATTTGGGGCTGTCATGAGTTATATTACCATAGATAAGTGATGTTACTGCGCATACACCGGTACAGATATGACCCATGCATACAATTGACACAAAAAGTATTGGAATTTGGGACACCATGAAAATTATTATTCACAGAGAAATTAATTGCAGTACAGTTGTAAACGTACCTATATTATATCAGTACATACATGTAGTTTATATAACAACAGTGAAAAATATTTGCAAAATTAATTTAGGACTTGAAAATAAAATGGACTGTTTCACTGCAAAAAAAAAAAAATGAATGGCAAACCTACTGGGATCAAGAGACCTTAAATGTCTCCTCCAATCTTAATTTTCTGACGCTATATTATTCCTCTAGTATGCTTACAAACTGTATTCCATTTAATTTAACTGTGAACAGCAATTTTCATAGTGCCCCAATACCTTTTGTGTCAACTGTACTACAATGCACCAGCAATACTGTAATGTACTTTTGCGGTTATTCACGTTTATAATGTCGAAGAAATAACCACCAAAATTTAAATACACTATGGTTGAATACAGTCGAACCCTGATTATCTGACAGGCACGACACTGGAGCATCGGTTAATTGCAACTCCAAAGGAAATGTCGGATAATCGAAATTATTTATTTGGCCCTATGCGCCAGCATTTGGCACTGTTAAAGGAAAATCAGAATGATTTGAAAAAATTTGACTAAGAAAAGTCGATAGAATATTTGTGTCATTGGATAATCGAGTGTCAATAAACCGGTGTTCTACTGTAACAATAACAGGGTTGGAAGTGTGAGGGAAAATCAGGGAAAATGGATTTACTTTTTAAAAAGTAAACTATATTTCTATTGCTCGTACAGGGTGTAGATTCAGATCAATCTGGAGAAACTTACAGGAAGATCTACAGCACGTAAAAGATGCTGATGTCAAAGAAGTATTTGTGTTGTGCACGAGAGGCGAACTGATAAAATACCGAACCCCCTCGTTGCTCGCAGCTTATGCCGAAGCTGGAATTGTAGTCCACCACTGGCCATTTAGAGATGGCACCACACCAGCAATGGATGATTTATTGCATCTCCTGAAGGACATGCAACTCATTGCACAAACGGGATCGAGGATTTTAATTCAGTAAGGATAAATTACTACTGGGTTCTGCTATCTACTTGTGTTTTGTATCACTGACTAGACGACATTATTTTTAGTTGTGTCGGTGGATTAGGAAGAGCTTGTCTGGGTCAGTAGGTAATTTTGGAACGAGTCTTTACTCAGGATCAAATACTGATTTTGATTTGTCTTCAGTCGCAGCGTGTCTTTTGATGCAACTTGACAGCAGCGTGACACCAGACGCAATTATCGAACGCATGCGGCTGTTAAGAGGACTCGGTGCGGTGCAAACTGTCAAGGTACCAGCATCCGGGAATAAGCAAACTCCTATTTTTATACAGGAAATACTTTATTTCGCACAAAAAATTGTTTGTTTCCCTCGTTTCAGCAATACAATTTCATTCACGAGTTTCGTCAGAAACGCGACGAATATCTTCACGTGGGGTCTGCTGAACATCAACGCTCCTTGTCACGCTAAAACGGGGTTTGTAAGTTGTCCTCATTTCCGAAGCATTTCAGCTTTAAAAATATAACAAAACTAATTTTAAGTTTCATCCCTGAAAGGCCAAAGTGTATATTTATAACATCTCAGAAATAAACAGGTGAAATGCAGAATCGTCGTGACAAGTTTTTTGACAGTAAAATACAGATGTCCTCCATCTGCAGAAAGCTGTCACTGACCAGTCAATGACTGGATTGACCAGTGCTCAAATGCAGGTAGTTTTAACTCGGGACGACCAGATTCATTTTATCGTGACTGAAGATGTTTTCACTTCTGTTGAACTGGACTGTGCCATTATCTTCACGCTGCCGTACGCATCTGTGAACTGAGGCGATTTGGCGACAGGCTGCACCGCGGGATGTGGCAAAGCCGCGGATCCTCTGGCATCGTTTCCGTTCCAAGGACTAAGGCTGGGGATTGGAGCCATGCTGTGGAGTTGACCAGTCAGAGGGGCAGCGCGATACAACGTGGATGCCGGCGTGGCAGAATTGAAGGAAGCAACGCGGGCAGAATCACTGATAAGCTGAAGAGTGGCAGCGCTGCTTCTCGTCCAGTCATCTTTGAAGACTTGGATGGTGAGCACGGGAACCAAAGATGACAACTGGCTAGTCAGATGACTCAGAACCAACTGCTCATTGGCATCACGACGCACACGCACGTGAATCGATCCAGCCTGTGATCAACAAATGCCAGTTAAGCAAGATTGGTTGGTTGTGTGGATTTAGGGGTGTAATGCATGCAAGGCAAAATGGCTCAAACAATGACAGGAAGTAACCCGAACTTAGCAAGAAAAAGTAAGACACCCACCAGAATGCCAAAGGATAATGTCCAAAAATGCTCATTGCGAAATTCCAGCACGCCGTCCAAGGTAGTTGCTTCGCGAAGGCATTTGTCGAGCTGGCTTATGATGTGCGCAGGAGTGGTCTAACATTCAAAAAATAAGTTTTAATAATGCTGTGATAAAGACGTTTACAGTAATGATACTTTGCTGCAAGCTGACCTGTAGCAAAATGAGTCCGGTATAAATGCACATGGGAAACATCGTTATCCATGCTAGCAACGCGATGCAAAGTGCGGCGATGGTATCTGCCGTGTAGTAGCCCCTGCATCATAAAGCCATTGGCAATGTAATCAAACCGTGCTTTTACCACACATGACATCTCGTTAAACTCACTTCAACTGCATGAGAAATTGTGCCAAAGCGAGGACAACGGCTCCGAGATGGGCCATCAGTACAAACGGGTTGAGCCGAGGCAACAGAAATCTACTCAAGCCGGGAAGAAGGTGGCAGAGGCTGAAATGAAAGCAGGAAAATTAGTTGCATAATACTTTACGTAAACTCAATAGCATGCAAAACAAACTGGGTTGTTGTCTGCAGGACCACCTTTGACATACTTCTCACAAAACTCTGCTGCATGCCGCTGAAGCCAGCTCGATTTTGAAGCAAAAAATACGTGATTCCAGGCTTTGCTGTCTGTACAATGGATGACTATAAGCCGATAAAGTAGCACGCCACCAGTGCCAAGTAAAATTCTGCTTCTAACAATTAATATCAAAAAATTAGTCGTGAAGAATAATGAACAAATTGTACATGTATTTCAGAGTGTATACATACCCATCTACAACATGTTGTCCCCGTAAAAATAACGTTTCTATACTGAAATGTAACAAGTTCTCGGATCATTTTGTGGTCTTGCTCAAGTTTTGTTAACAGCAATGTTACTTCTGTTATGTTACACTAGCTTTATCACTACACAAAATTTGCCAGCATTGTCATGTTATTATTTTCAAAAAGACGTATGACATTGAACCAAAGAACTAAACTAACCTTTCTTTAAATACAACAACAGCTCCTATAAGGGCTAAAACTGTGCAGGAAAAAACTGCTAACACTTCTAGCCTTCCATACCTAAGAAAATCAAAACATTAATCTCAAAATTATAAAGTAAATACAAAAGCAGTATGAGAAAAAAATACTTGCCCAAAGGTGAAAGATGAATTTGGTCTTTGCTGCTCAACCCAAATGCTTAGCAGACATGTCAAAAGGCTGAATGCAAATAATTGCGGTGAAAACAATGCGAACATTGAAAACAAAACAAAAGCTGTTATTATTTGCACAAACTTACACTGATAAGTCAAGTATTGATATATACGTGTACGCGGTTAAGGCTGAAATGGGATGAAAGAAAACTATAGTTTTAACTAAATTACTTGAGGTAAATGTTTACAAATCTTAACGTTTGCAAGAAATTACCTGTGCTCTTGGAATTGGCACATATTGAAAAGAAGCAAGACATGCTGAAAATGACGAAACATATAATAGCTAGGATTCGTTTGGCCTGAAATAAACGAAGTTACATTTAACCAGAGTGATGTTAATTGTGATATGAATGTTGACGTAATTTCCGGAATACCATACCCTTTTATCACTGAGGACTTGCCGTAGCTCCCTGTATATCTTAGAAATAGCTGTGAAATTTGGTTTTTTAAACGAAGTTATGATGCCCTGTAAAGTAAAACATGAATACTTATTTTACGTTATTTTCGCATAACAAAACAAGGACGAATCTTACCGATACACGGTGATCTTTCCACGAGGTGCCGGGAACCCTCTGTCTCAAATCTGGCAAGGAAAAACACAAACGTCAACTTGAAATTGTTATCGAATTCTATAGCACGGTAAATATAGATTTTATTTTTTATCTTGGACCTTGTGGCTATTTCGCCACAAGCAAATTAAGACACAAACAACAGAATTGTGGTTGTTTTTAACATTTTATTTGTTCGTATCATATTTTCATAGAAATAATCATAAGAAAAACTAGGATAAAATTTTAGATACCATCCTTTTGTGTTTTTGGGTGTTCACAAAAGTTTTTGGACATCTGACACCGAGATGAATATCAGTCAATAACGGAAGATACCAAAAATATAGTAGAATTGTGGTCGTTGTTAACATTAATTTATTTTTTTGTGTGTCATAGTTTCATAGAAATAATTAAAAAATGAAAAATTGGGATACAAATTTATATCCTTTTGTGCTTCACACTGCTTTTGGATGTTCACAAAAGTTTGCTGACACCAGACCTCTTGACAAATCGGCCAATAACAGACATAAGGGACCAGAAACCACAAACATAAGTTTATCTGTGACTTTAATGAACCACTTGTGACTAGATAAAGACCTATTTAGTAGATCAAGGCACTTGACATGTGGCATGAATGAAATGCAGTAATAAAATCGTGGCCCTGGGACTAACTCAAAGTATTTCTACCGGATAATGCTTTTTACACCTGGGTGCTACTGGTATATCCCACCCCCTACACTATTGTTGTCACAAGGGGCAGTGCATTGACTCATGATGAAATCCCTATACTGACCTTTGACAACTGTCCCTTCGTTTCCCATGTTTGTCCTGGCGCCCAAGTTTATGGCGACGTCAGGAATGGCGTATTTTTTCTGCTCGACATACCTCATGGGATTGGCGGCGTTTCTCGCTGCCGAAATACCGTTTGGAGTTAAAGGGGAGCCGCCTGATGTAGTCATTGTAGCAGATTTTAACATTTTCTCACTCGCCATGTTTAAAATACGTGGATGGCGCATCCCACGCCGTGAAAGTGAAGCCCGTTTTGATGCGATTTTCACGCCATCTGGCGGCGTTCGAAATCGCCGCGGCCATGTTGGTACTCGAATCGCATATCTGACATTTTATAAAATTGGTCATTGGTGATGCAGAACGTCTGTGATCTGATCAGTCCGTTGCTACTGATTAGTTTTCGTTATAAATTTTACTCTCGGGCGGACTTGATTTGCCAGAGAAATTTAGGGGTAAGATAGTGATCATGCTCATGCGGTATGTTTGCTTTATTTGTACGAAATTTTTGTACCCAGAAGCACACTTTCTGGTGCGTTGGGCCCATACAGTTTGAAATTTTGAGCGCCTAAAGGTAGTACAGTATAACAAAACATTGTTATATGACAAATTTGTTTTGACCTTTGTTAAACACCTTGTCGTATAACGCGAGTTACGCTGCGTGTTTGAAAATGAGAAGCTAAGATGTTACACAACATGATGTTATGTGACATTTTGACCTGTGTGGATAAAAGATCAAAGGACGTTGTATAACAGGTGTCCCCTTGGTTCCTCTGATCAAGGTCATACATAGCTTCCTTTATTATTTTACACGATGGGGTGGTCGACTGAAACGACCAGCCGTCTGATTGAATTGTTCAAGGCAAAACGTGTGTTGTGGGACCCAACTCTTAAGGACTATAAGGACAGAAATAAGAAACATGATGCTTGGGCTGAATTAGGCACTGATATGCAGATGGATGCCTTTGACGTTGAGAAAAAAATGCGAAGGCTTATTGGACAATTCGCGCGTGAATTAAAAAAAGGAAAAAGTGGAGATGGAGTGGATGCACCCTACAAGTCAAGATGGATGTTCTTCACGATGCTTATGTTTTTAAAAGATAAAAATGCGCCAAGGCATTCAACCGAAGCTGGTTTCTCGAGGGCACATACCAACCGAGTCAGTGTCCAGTCACAGGCTTTAATAACAGAGGCAAGTATAGCGACATATTTCAATACACATGGACTACAATGCTGCAAAGCAATAGGCCTACTTGGCATCTACTCTAGCCAAAAGTAAAATTCTAAAAAATCCACTGTAATTGAAGTAGTCACTGCCAGTTTTGATTAGAGCCTATATACATAAGTTTCCCATCAACACTGTCACAACAGTGAAGGAAATTCCATTTTTGGCGGAAATCATTTGCAATTGCTAGCCATTATAGTTGAGAGAGTAGTCACATGAATTTTCAGAAAATGTGTTCTGTTACTATATTTAATATTTATTTTTCATTAATCTTTTAAGGGTGAAGTGTCGAATACGCTTCAAACGTGTCAACAAACAGCTGTCGAAGAAGATGTTTCTCGCCAGTGTGTTAAAAGTACCAAGAGGAAGGCAGATACAATGTCCGAAGAAGTGTACGCAGTAATTAAACACCTATCGAGCAACGTGAAACAACGAGATGCGTTTGATGTGTTCGGGGAGTATGTTGCGAATTCCTTGCGAAACCTGAAAGACCAAGCAATTAAAAGCGATGCAAAATTCCACATAAGTAATGTTCTCTACCAAGCTGAGATTGATGACCTGAGCCAGCAAACGTCACGAAACACACCTGAGCCACCTACACTATCTGCTAGTTCAACACCTATTTCATTTGATGCTACACCTGCCCTATCAAGTCATTCATCATGCACTGAACAAAATGATGAAAATGACACTGACATCACGAAGAGTATAGCCTAATGGTTGTATGAGGTTACTTACTGTTAAACTGTCATTTCATATCAGTCCAAATAAAATAGTTTTGAAAGATTGTTGCATACGTCGATTTGATCCTTCAAAATGTCGATGAGAACTTGGCATTTTATCTGGTAAAATGTTTGAAATGCTCAACTTTGAAAGCTTGAACAATTTGCTGAAACTTGTGTTCAGATGCTACTGGTATTGCATCTCCATATGTTGTCTTTTCTTCAAATCTTATTGCCGATTTGGTTGAAAAGGTACTTAAATTCAGAATTTATCATCCTCGCAAAGTTATTAAAGCTACCATCACATCAAAGTTTTCCCAACAATAAATCATGGTCATATCTTTCGAGATCTCATACCAGGGTTGTACCACTACAATCCAAAATCGCCATTTAACCCCATGTTGTCTCCACTTTACACAAGCTGCTGATGCCAGAATATAATTCTCTACCTTTAGACCTCTACCTCTATCCAGTAGACGCCCTGAATGGGAAGTACATTTACAGTTGGTTAAAAGTATTGCCACAGTATGAAAAATGTCATTAAAACGTTAATTAAAAGGAGTAAAATTGTAAACGTACCTGTATTATGTTAAGTACCTTACATAGTTGTGTAAAAGAACAACAAAAAATATTATAAAAATTAAGAACGATTTTTAAAAAATCGTGTTAAACTCTATAGCATCTAAAATCTGCATTTCAGTGATTATATCATGACTGCCAGAACATATGTGAAAGTGTAGCGCCATAAAATAAAAGACAGTGTCACGAAATTTTGGCAGGAGGCGACATTGAACGTCTTCATTGTAGGTTTGCCTCACATTGCCAATACCTTTTTTTGCAATAAAAAACTTTTTTTAAAGTCGTTCTTAATTTTGCAAATGTTTTTAATGTTGTTACATAAACTATTTAATGTACGTAATATAACACAGGTACGTTTACAATTTTATTCCTTTTAATTGGCTTCTGAACGGCATTTTTCATACTGTGCCAATAATTAAGTACATGTTTGAATTTGGCGCTACTCATGGCGCATGCGCCCATCGTGTCCCTTGCGGAATTTTACTTTGAATGAGAGACGCGTTCTTATTGGTCGCTTTGGATTTCCCGACCAATAGGATAGCGTCTTACTAATCGCCACCAGTTATTGGAAAAGAAGTTCTTTGGAACGTGAACGTTAGGAAATTTTGCGTGAGTTTTGATAATTTGTTTGATAGGTTTCTGTGGCTTCTTATTCAAATTTTATTAGTTTGGGTTCAAGTGTTACATGTGGGGCTAGTCAAGCTTATTTGCAAGCTATAGTTGTTTAGAATTTAACGGCTACTGCATGTCCACATGATGCAGGTGCCAAATGGTGCAAACTAAGAAGTGCCGATTGGGTCGGTTGACATTTGTTGTTTGAGATCAGTCAATTTGAGATATGGGCACATAAGAAATTAGGATGTTTTTTCCTAATTCACTGTTGCTAAGATTTTAACATTTGTCGTTTATATTGGGTTCCAGGTTGTGCTGTCCCCAGAACAACTACTGTAAATGCTGCCCAAGCATCCAAAAAGCGCGAGTGGTTCACTTTTTCGGAAACTTGTCAAGGGATTCTTCTACGCTGAAATCGCCATTTTTGGTGTCAGTTATTTTTACTGGCATAGAATTAACTCGTCTCAGGGTAAGTTAAGTGTTCTGCTGCAGAGTATGTGCCCCTGACGCCATATTGCGACCTGTATGCAAATTAATGTGATCCCAAACTCTCAAGGAATGCTGGAATGCCCCTCATGCAGTGACTTACATTTGAGGTCAAATGTCTGATTTACTGTTAGTGGTTGCTTTCAATCTTAACTATTGCAGTTTAAATTACAGGCTTTATGGCCCTCTTGAGACTGGTTACACCATTGTAGGTCAAATGAACGTGAATGTTAGTAGCTTTGTGTTGCATCATTTCACTATAGGGATTTTTCACACATGGTGTATATACCTGTAATAACCTGGAAATCAATGACATAGCCAACATTTTAACCTAATATGTGATTTGAATTTGATATTATCATAGTCATAAGATGGATTTGATCTTGATAATGTCACGTGGTTTGTGGTTTGGTAAACATCATGCATGAAGTCCGTCAATAACCAACGGTTAATCCTGCCTATTAGCTGGGCTTACTATTCCTTGTGGTTATCCATGGTTAAATACTAATTCTCTTTTTGTAACTTAGTTTACCTTGGATTTTGGAGCAACAAAAGTAACTTTCTTAATCACATAAAGGTCTACATAAAGGTGCAGCACATTTTCTTTCGGCAACTACTAACTGTGGAAATCTGAGAACAAACTTCAGCTCTCAAGTCTGACTTTCGCTTGAATATGTTGTTTAAACTACGTTCCTTATCATGGTACTGGCCAGATGTATATTTCCCATCCAGATAATAATATTATATCATACATGTACTTGCTCTTCATATGGTTATCCCATCATTAACTTTCATATGACCTGCAATGCTAGGCGAGGGAGCACACAAGGCTTTATCTGAACCAACTCTTCAAATTGCTGATGAAATGTTTTCTTACTGTTTTACTTATAGATTATCGACATGAACTTTATATGAATCGTCGGTGGATGCTTGAACGTAAGACCTGAAATATTTTAAAACTTGAATTCATTTTTATAGGTTCCGAAAAATGTTTCTCAAACAGCCTTAAAATCTTTTAGTGTATTACAAAGCCGGAGAACTCATCGAAGGCGACACCATCCGAAGGAACGATTATCGGAGATGGGGAATTAATAAACCAGCTTCATCGGAATGAAAAGTTTATTGCACCGACTAACCAATTAAAGGTAGGACTACAAGTATCAATTTATTAACTAGCTGCTTAGTTGCTTTCGCGATGTAGGAAATAAGTTTGTGTATGCATGTTGGCTTAGTTGCTTACAAGGTTATATTTATCCGCTGCTGTATTTGTTTATTTGGTTGCATGTATTGGTGTTTTTGCGGCATGCAAATGATGGTATTGGAATGACATCTTTAATTGATGTTCCGACACTACATAATAAGTAGTCGGCATGTAAGCTAGCTTGCTGTTTTCAAATGGTTTGTCCTCGCTCGCTGTTGGGTTTGATTGGCTATGGTTGCTGTAGCAGCGCATGGGAAGATGGCTGTAATGAGCACAACTGTGTTTGAAATTCAAGTTTCAACAATGTGTTCTCTTAATTGAAGATGGAGTTCAGCATTGGGGGGATTATGGACAGAGAGGAAAAACAGGAAATACTTTCGCAGCGACTGAGAAAACGGGAGGAAGACAGACATGCCAAGAACGAAAAAATAAGGGCAGAAAAGGATACCAAGGCTGCTGATCGAGAAGATGCCGTCGATTTTGAAGTCCAATTTCAACGCATGAAACTGGACATAACTTACCAGCTGCAAATGTGCCAGGAGCTATCGTCTGATAAGGAGGCGGTGGTGAAGCACTTGGATAAGATCACACAATCCCTGCAATCGCTTCAGAAATTAGTGACAGATTCGCAGATATTTTTGAGTACTTATGACAAGCGAACGACCAACACCACCCTCAGCTGTCTCCAGGATTCCCTGAACGAAGCTCAGGAAAAGTTTCTCCCAAAGAAGAAGTTTGCTTTCAAAACGCGCAAAAAGGAAACCGAGAAAAAAACACCCGTGATTCCAAGCGAGGGAAAGGACGAGACTGACAAGGCACGCATCGTGATTCCAGTCATCGATAATTGTGGTTTTTCGTACAGAACTGGCGAAGATTTGTCAATGTCTGCCGAAGAAGCTTGCTCCAAAGATGTGGAGTTGCACCACTTGAAGAGCTGCACAGTGCGGATCTACGGCACGCCGAGTACGGTGCACATTAGGGGCGTAAGCGATTGCACCGTTATGCTAGGTCCGGTTCTGACGTCGGTTTTCGTGGATGATTGCTTTCGGGTAACATTCAGGATAGCTTGCCAGCAGTTGCGGATCCACTCTACATCCGAAAGCGTTTTCTATACCCACATTACTAGTCGGGCGATCATAGAAGACAGCAAAGGGCTGAGATTCTCTCCTTACAATTGGAAATACGAAGATATTGATTTGCACTTTGAATTCGCTGCAATGGACCCTAACGTTAATCATTGGAAGTCCATCGATGACTTTAACTGGCTCGCACTCGACACCCCGTCACCCAACTGGTCAATCTTAGAAGAGAACGAAAGGATAGCCCGAGAAAATTAGTGCCCCGGAGCCGAATTAGTCTAAAGAAATGTATAGATATTTGATGAAATAAAACGTAGCATGTTAATTAGCTATTACAAGGAATCTGAGAATATCAGTTTGTGCTTATTACCAGAATTATAGGTGTCCATCTGAAGAAAATACAACAGTACATATTCGATTTGCTGTATTGTGACCGGTGGTGACTTAAAACATTGGCAACAGTAGTCTCAGTCAAATTTCCATTGATTGTTACTGCTGTTGCCAGTGTTATTGATGTTTAGTAAGTAGAAAGTATATTGATGTTTTAAAATTTGGAAACGTCTGGGAAATTTAACTTAAGTAATATATTTTACATAGCTGGTTATCAGTTAACACAAAAATCAAGAGATGACAAGCAATTCCATGGAAGAAATTAATAATGAAGTTATCATTTTTTAAAATTAGTATAAATGTTCTGCTTCCTAATGAAAATTTGTCTTCTTCTATCTCCTGTTGATGTATTATTGGAAATGAATTTGGCATTCCTTATTTTGGTTACGCCGTATTTGTAAATTTTCAGTGGTCAGGGAAATTTGTTTTAAAACCTGAAAAAGTCAGGGAAGTTGGTAGTTTTATTCTTGCGGTGGGGGACCCTATATTACAAAGTAAAATAAGAAATTTGTGTTTTTTGAAGAATTTTTTTAGAAAATGCAAACATAGAATATTTACAGTTGTGTTATCCATTTATAAATATGCAATATTTATGTGCAACTTGAGTTAAACTTCAGAAGTTATGGGGAAATGGCAGGAATCTTATGATGATGTGCAGTAATTGGAATAATGCAGTAATTAAGAGGATCTAACATTGGAAAAATTCCCCCGTAAGGAATTTTTTTACTGACAAATTGTTTTTAGATGTTATTAAAAATAGGACAATAAGTAAAATTTGTAAGTTTACACTTAGGTTTATTTAAAACACTCTGCATGCTTTTTCATCTTAATGTGAAGTTTCTTACAATACTGATATTTTCTCTGTAACTTATCACCTTGAAAGTAGATGCTACAGAATGAAGACCCTAAAGTAATTGAGTACCTATTTAGGTTTTGAAATAACGTTGCTTACAAAACAATTCAGTATGATCGCAGGTATCTCTTTCTTGGTTACCGAGATAGTGTCTGGAGTGCCGAACATGCTGACAGTTCAGACCAGGGAGTTTTGTGCTTTTCTCCATCATCTTCCTGGAATGAAATCATCTTAACTGAAAAAAAGCTGACCACCGAGGCAAACGACATGGTGAGATGAATCTCTGAGTTTTTTCATTGCACGTATGGCTTTTGCATTAACCAGCCATTATGTAATTAGTGGTTGAGGTAATACATCATTGTAAGTTGCTAAGACAGGATAGCAGTGGACCCCCTTAGGAGCTCTCGCGTCTTGACCACTGTTTGTCCAACCTCTCGCTCGTATTCTGGGCCATTGGCCAGTTCGGCCAAGACGGTTTCGTGCTTGATTCATCGGTCGGGTGATTAAATCGCAATTTTATAAGAATCCCCGGTGGCCATGTATTTATTATTGCCAAGGTTTACTTCCTTCATAGGCCAAGATGAGATTTGAAATCACACCTGGGCACCTGAATAAAGAACAAGTTTTTAATTTCACCGAGTTTAATCCCTTTCCTCTCTTACCTGCCTCGCTGACTCGCTGGGTCAATCAGAAGTGCACTTGCCAATTATTTAATTGTTGTTGTTTATTATGGCTAGAGTTCATAATTGGCCAAATGAGGAATCCTGTGCAACGCTTCCTGCAAAATGATGGCGTTAATGAGCCGTTAAGTGATCGTGCTCCGTCAATTAACAGCTGTTGTAATTACTAGAAAATGGTACTGATGCCTTTGATCTTTTGCAGCTGAAATTGGACTTCCCAATTATTTTGTCCAATTCCAGTATTCGTGTATATCAAGTTGGACAAAATAATGGAAACACTTGCTACAAATATATGAAGTGTGCCAATTAAACCATAACGTTGTATTTTGTAAGATTAAGATCTGGACAACCTGGAAATTTCATGGAAATTGAAACTGCCTGGGAAAATTAAGGGAAATTAATAACAGATTTTACCTAGAAATTTAAGACGGGATGAGATACAATTTTCAACTTCACTGACATTTCCTGGCTTTAAAACAAGTTTCCAAGACCACCTTGATCCCTGAAAACGCAAAAATAGGAAGAAAAAAAGAAAAACCTGGAAATGTCAGGGAAATTGAACCTGGGGAAATTAATATCAGATTTTGCATAGCTAGTTGAGGGAGAATGAGGTGAAATTTTCGACTTCACTGACATTTCCTGCCACCTTGATCCAATATGATAACCAATGTAAGGAATGGTAAATTTATTATTTATTACGTAAACGCACAAGGTTAAATTCCACCAGACCTGGAGAACCTGGAAATGTCAGGGAAATTGAAACTGCCTGGCAAAATTAGGGAAAATTAACAAGATTTTGCATAGCGAGTTAAGAGTGGATGAGATGAAATTTTCAACTTCACTGACTTTTCCTGCTTTCAAAACAAATTTCCATGACCACCTTGATCCCTGATAATGCAAAAATATGACAACCAATGCAATGTAAGGAATGCTACATTTATTGTTTATTATGTACACAAACAGGCAATATCCCTCTTGAGATTTAAGTCTCAGAATTCAGTATGAATTGCTGTCCTACTTACATCTTGCTACTAAAAATGTTTTAAAAATATCGCTTCCATGAAACACTTAAAAGTTAAAGATGTTTATGGGGTTTACAGTTTTTTGCGAACTGCTCGCTAATTTTAGTGTAGAAAAAAATGCTGCTTCCTCTTCCTCCAATTATAAATTGCATTTACGAGCCCACACCTTCGCGAATTTCGATAGTTTTTGATAAGTAATTGGACAAATCGATTCTGATGTTAGTTGGCTAGTTATCAGTTGGACGTGCCCAATAATTGTGTTATGTGAAGGAAATGCAGATACACTTCTGATAGACTATCTACAGGGTTCATATCGTCAGGGAAATGTTGACATTTTGACCATTAAGCCAGGAAAAGTACGGTGGAAGCCAGGAAAATTCATAATGTCTGGAAATTTGTTGTGGCACAACTATTTTAATTGGTTTAAGTATTTTATGAACGGCGTTTTCATTATCATTAATTTTTCTTATAAAAAATTCACCTAAAATGCATTATTTTTGTTAAAGAAATTTTGCCTAAGGCGTTTCCGTCCTCTAAAACGCAGTGTTTGAGATCTAGTGGTTACAACCACCAGCATTCGCATCGTTATTAATACACTAAAAGCCAATATTTCTTGTAATTTTTCAAAAATTTCGACAACGGCAGTCTCTTAATTATTTTTTTCTTACAAAATAGTGGACTAATTCCATCATTTCGTGATCAGATCTATAATTTCAAAAATTTCCGGCATATGGTATATTTGCTTGGATCAAATCTGTAAAAATTGTTTCTTGAATTTGTCTGGAAAACCTGGATTAGTCAGGGAAATTCTATTGAAGATTTGGCTAGTCATCCTGACAGAAAAATACAAAAAAAATTTAGTTAATTGTAATGTTGCGGATAGTTCATTTTTATTGTGTGGCATTTTTGTTTAGATAAGTCAGGGAAATTAATCAGATTTGGTCAGGGAAAGTCAGGGAAATTGAGTTGCAAATTTTGGCATGAACCATGCTCTAGTGTCAATTTTTTTTACCGAAAAATAACTTGTCCAAGGGGTGTGTCGTTTGACCATTGTTGATTTTTATTTCTTCAATGACTACCCATCCGCCATTATCGTTATGAAAAGTGACATTCGTTGTCCTTTTTTTAAATGTCCAGATCAATCAACGTTGCTTCGGCTCAGACTGTCTTGAAGCGTGTGGGCTTTCATCGAGCTGTTTTAATGACAACCAAGACATGACTTTTTTGGCTTAAAGCACTTAACACGCTTGTTTCTTTACAATTGGCCCCTTTTTCTAATCCCCCTCCTCTCATTTTTTTCCCACGCCTTGCCTTTTATGACATGAAATGGTTATCGTCTCCGAATTTTACTTAAATGCGAAATACTCCCCAAAATTATTCATTGGTGACGGGTATTGGTAACGTGAGACAGTTGGTCAGTGCTCGTTGGTTGAAATCCAAACTATGGTCAAATAGAATTCAGTCTTAAGTAAACAACAATGTATACCCTGTGTCCTAAGATAAACTAACAGGGTGTTAAGCTTTTGAACGTTGGGAATATTCTGCCCTTTTCAACTTGAAAGGTCATTTGAGACTTCTGGAAAATGGAGAAAATGCAATGTTTAAAAAAAAATATGGTAATAATTAGTTATGAGATCTTTACGATATTGTGTGAGAACTTGAGGTTTTTATTTCATTTCTTACCAGAGATTAATTTAAATAGGTCAATTTGATAAACATTTCGGAATGATTCCCTCTGCAATTTCTCATTGTGTTTATGCCATTTAAAACATTCCTGATGTCTCCGAGTGTTAGTTTTATTCTGCAGGGTTCTCAATATCAGTCCAGTGTAAAAAATGTGAAAAATCGGGTAAAAAATGGCTATTTATGTGAAAAATTCAATGGACATGAATTTCACAAGAAATCCAGCGTAAAACTGAGAAATTGCCCCCCCCATTCAGGTCCTTGATTTCATAAAATAACTTACTAAAATTTGATTATTTTTAACAATTTTTAAAAAAAAAACAATTGCCTACGGCGTTCTTTTGAAGACCTGAAAATCCTAAAAAATGCGTTATGTAAAAATCGCTTCCATGAAATACCCTTAAAATCCATTTTTGGTCGATTGTTTTTTCTTAATTTTTCCTACGGCGTTCTCTTAGATATTAATATTTACATCCATAAAAGCAAGCTGAGATCCACCATGAGTGAAAATGTGAAAAAATCGGATATTTTCAGATAATTGCATGTAGAAATGTGAAAAATTGTATACCACTTGGCCACATGCCTGAAATAAGCAATTTATACGTACATTTGAACATCCTCTATGGTAATTTAAAAAAACGAATACACGTAAAATCCTACTTTTAGTCTCATTTTCTGTGTGAAATGAAACCGACACAGCTTGCATGGTCTTTTCGAAATGCCCATCATTTTCAACAGTATAGAAAACTAATGTAAAATGCCGTGAACTTTTTTTAAAGAAATTCAGAAGTCCTTCGAGGTTGCAAGGTGGAAAACTATTCAGCCATACACTATCGTGCTATCGGCAATACATGTTTTTATAACTTCTCAATGCTGACATTTTCCAAACTATAGCAGGTACAGGTGTGCATATCGGGTTTCCATCAACTTTTAAAGCTTATTCGTGCAAACGGTGCCATTTCCAAGGTGCTGACGCTGCCCGAGCAACTTGTGGATGATAATTCAATTTTTGCGCAGGGTCCATTATAGACACTGGACCACCAGCAAATCCTTAGAACCTATGCGATATTATGTACTGTAGACCTACGTGAACACGTATATTCTCGGATGTTGCGAAATGCCTTTAAACCGGCAGCGAGGTAAATAAAGGGTAGGAGCACAATGACTAATGAGCGTAACATCATTTTCCGAAAGTAATATGGAGAGGGGGGAAAAGATGAAAGAAACGTGATTGAACAGAAAAAAAGTGGTGGCGCTACGCGCGTTAGGCCTAGGCGAAAAAGTAACGAAAAATATGATTAAAAGTTGCGAAGAAAGGACTCGGAGCTGCCAGGCTTTCGTTATTCTCGCATAACTCGCTCGACACACTTAGCTTGCTTTTTTTTCTCGTTTTTAATAATAAATGCGGCGTGGAAGATAATTAGATTCGCCATATGGCGTAGGACGCTGCCCTCAATTAGGATTTGGCGCATTTTTCAACGTGTTTTTCGAAGCTAAGCTGCGTAATACTTCGCAGAAAATAGAAATCGATGTGGGGTTTATTTCGGGTGCTTCGTAATGGACCCAAATACACGGTACTCTTTTCAAAAACCCAAATCTATCGCTGCGTTTTTGTAATGGTTTTAAAAGCAAGGATTTTGAATTTGCCGCTCAAATCCACGTTTGAGCGTTGATTGCTCGAATGGAGTCACGTGCGAGTGTTGATTGGTCGAATGGAGTCACGTGCGAGTGTTGATTGCTCGAATGGTGGTCACGTGCGAACGTTGATTGGTCGAATGGGGGTCACGTGCTAATGCGCGAGGAGGAGGCGCACGTGTCAACCATAGAACGTGAGATTCCCTTTTGGAAGACGTTCTATTTTGCGAAAAGAACTCAATTGCGTTTTTCAAGATGGCGTAAAATGGCCAATAACTAGCCAAATTTACCGCTGTATCTCAAGAAAATCGACCGAGGTAATTATTATATCCGCAGGTGAAAGAAACCGCTTTAACGAAGTATTCTTGCTTCTCGTGCTTTTAATTTTTAGTGAAATTTGTTTAAACAATTTCAACGACGTGGGTTCATTCTTTTGTGAAAAATGCTGCTTCTGTTGTCTCATTCGGCATTTATAACTCGCTCAACCTTGGCATTTGGATGCTGGCTGATGCACATATTAATTGTGCAAAAAAAAATGAAAATAATGCTGATGCAAGCAGTAGCAATTAAGTCAGCTGACGGTGAAACTCCGTTCGAGAAGGACACCCTGCACGCGTACAGGGTGCCTGAAAATGTTTTTACTCGTATACTTTGACCTTTTTAAACTCGCTCATCCTTGGCATTGTTCAAAAATGATAATGCTGATTTAGGCACGTGACAGTGAAACTGTTTCAAAGGGGCATCCTGCAGACGTACAGGGTGCCTGAAAATGTTTTTCCTCGTATCCTTTGGTATTTTAAGAATCGCTCGGCTTTGGCATTTGGAGGGATCTTGGTCACCTCGTGTACATCTTAAATACTTGTACATGTACAAGAAAAATACAAATAATGCTGATGCACTGAGTAGCCCCAGGGGCGAAAAAGGCACCCTGCACGCGTACAGGGTGACTCAAAAGGAGCGTTAGCAGTCAAAATGTCCGGTTTTCTGCATGAATGCAAGGGGGGTTGGGGTGAGTTCAATAAGTGATTCCGACCCCGTAATTAGGCGTTATTTAGGAGGGATTATTCGTTCTTCGTCCGTTTATTGCACGCTGACTGAATCCTGTTTTTGTCCCCCCTGGTTGATCCCAGAAGAGGGGATGTCACTGTGCTTTTCGAGGCAGTTTCGTAAAAATGTTGAGCTTTTGGTTGACCCCCTCGTACTCTTCCGTTTCTTATCGAGGGGCTAAAACCTGCAATTAGTCGTTGTTTAATCCGCGGGGGGAAAACCAGCCTCCTGACAAGGTCAGAAGGCGGCGCGGTTGTCGTTTTCGGCGAAAGTTAATAGGAATCTGTGAAGAGGGACATCTCGAATTTCGGCCAGGGGCTCAGCCGTACTGCTTGCTTTTCGCCAATAACGTCAATTTAGGTTGAGTTACCTGGGAGTGGGATTTTGGGCCAGGGTTAGGTGGTCTCCCAAGGACGAGAAGACTCGGAAGAGTGTTAGTTGTAAAGCAGAACCTGTCTAAACAAATACTTTCTAACGTAATATCTTCTCTTAAAATGTCAGGTGTAAAATACGAGACTTTCATTTTATTGGAAAATGATAATTCAAAATCGTCATGTATGCCGAAGTTGAAAGCAAATGCAGTTTTGCCAGCACTAAAATTCGATGAATATGTTATCCTAATTCCAGACTTGATATAATACTGCAAATTTCTGTAATGTACAATATATCGTCGTGGAAACTGCAAGTCTGCAGTAGGTCGAATGTCAATAAATTCACTTGTAAGATTATTGCACCATTTTGGCCTGTCTAGTGAGCTGCACTGACTGCAATATGTCGTATTACTGAGATTAGGTCATATTCACTGAGATATAACCCATTGCATTCAGTGCACTGAGAACAGGTCATATTTACTGAGATATGACCTATTGTATTCAGTGCAGTACACAATGATGTCATAAACCTAGAGTGAATCTTTTGATATCCGACCTATTGCAGTTATCTCGACGATATTTGTATTTATTTAATAAATCTCCAGTCAGTTTTTTACTTAGAATTAGTTAACTTCCTTTTATAAATTTCGCTAAGCCCTATTAAAAAAACGTTAAAAATAAGTTAAAAATATTGACCTAAAATTGAAACGGAAGATACCCAGTGAGCGTTTTTTTGGGCTGGTGAGGACTTTCTGTATACTACTCATGTGGATTGTGGTGCATTAATTCTCTGTAATTTCAAACGTGCGAATCCAAGATGGTACGCGCTTTTCATAAAGTTAACTCGAAATTTGAAATTAGTACCGCATATGTGTTCCTAGGACCTTTTAACCAACTTTTGAAATTTCACAAGTCTCCTTAAAACGAAAAGGCTGGTAAAATACATGGATATAAAAATTGAAGACTCGGTGGCAGTGAATCTATTTTTGATAGTGAAACCAATGTCCTCTTAAAATCAGGAACCTCGTCTCGGTTTCTCAGCACAGCCAATAACATATTGTTGATTGCGAAATTTTGTTATCGTCATCATGTCCTTTACATATGAAGTTTCAATAGCGAATGACTGTCACAATCAACTATACAATAAACCCTCTGAAATTTACCTAATAAACTCGTATTGCACGTGTCAAGCTTGCTAGTGCTACAAGATGTAAACATGTTTACATCAGCTTCTCGAATTAATCGCATTTTTTGCTATTAAAGCATCGAGGTGGCGACAGTCTCGCTTTTGTAATAGTTCAATTCCCGTATCAAATGTCCTAGTTCGTACATGTACTTCGCAGTTTGAAATGGTTAAATCAAATTATGTTTCCCAAACACTGAGGGGTCAATCGGAAGTTGGCGCAGAATTAATGCCTGTGATGTTTTGTAAACATTTTAAATGAAATTTTGACAATCGATATAACCATGGAATTGGATTTTAAAGCTGTTTACAAATGTTTATAAATAACAAACGGGTGACCACACTACACATACCTGGGAAACAGGGAATTAAAATTAGGGGGATCAGAGAATTATCAAGCAGGGTTCCCATTTTGTTGGAAAGTCAGGGAAATAAGTGTCAGGGAATTCCTGGAAATGTCAGGGAAATTGAGATAATTTACATTTTAAAGTTTGCTTCAAGGCTTTGAAAATAAATACTCTTACCATTGCCTAATGTTGGGTCACGAAAACTAATGTCAGGGAAATTGAGAATTTATATTTTAAAACATTTTTTTGAAAAAAAAATGTAATTAATGTATTAGCGATTGATTCACAGCTTTGAAAATAAATATTGTTGCCATAGCCTAATGTTGTGCCAGGAAAATAGTGTCAGGGAATTCTTGAAAAAGTCAGGGAAATTGAGAAATTATATTTCAAATTATTTTTTAGAAAAAAATTAATGAATTAACGTTTGATTGAGGGCTTTGAAAATACAGTACTGTCACCATATTGGGTTCCATTTTATGTAAAATGTTAGTGGAATTACTGAAAAGTAGTCAAGGAAATCGACTTGAGGGTTTTAATGTTAGGGAATTCAGGGAATTTCAGGGAATTTTCCTTGCGACTTGGCAGGAATTTTCTTCATACATGGGTGAAAGGAGAGAACATGTACACAACATTTTTGCATTAGAATAAACTGAATAATCTCTGCCTTGATTTAATGATAATGTAAGTCAGTTGGCTGTTTAGTTAGTATTGAGCATGTTGAAAATCTTTCAACATGACCTGGGAATCTCGCATGAAAATCAGGGAAATAAAAATTGCGAGGTCCCCCTGTACCGCCCTGATCAAATAAAACTATTCCCAGTTGTTGCATCTAAATGCAATAAAGTTGAAATGGGGGGGGGGGGGAGGGGAGGAGTTATTCATGTGTCGCCACCTGTTGAACGAAATTGAGACTCCTGAGAAATGTCCAAATATTGATACGTTTATTCCAGACTTTTTGATTCAGTGCTGCAAATATTTGGCAAAATGCACATGTTGGAACACTTGCTTGAGTTATGGAAAAAGTTATTCGGGCAATATTTGAACGAGTTTTGGCAGAAATAAAAATAAAAAATTGAGTTTGCGCTTACGGGCTGCACGCTTGGCAACGTTTCGCATTTTTCGTAGTTTTTTTATCCACATGTGAACTCGTGTGAAAAGAGAAAATATTTTTTAATATAATAAAGTGGAGGCAAAAGTTCATTGTCCATCGTAAAAACACAAAAGAGAAACTGTTGGCTAGGGTCTTTTTTGCCCTCGTAATACCCTCAGCGTTTGGTGAGGGGTACATCTAGAGGGCAATTAAACTTTTAAGGGGGTAACAGAGGTACGTCTAGTTTGGCAAACTGGAAAATTCAAAGTATGAAAGGGGCTGTTCAAAAAGTATGTCTTTCAAACACCCCCAATTTTCCCCAATTTGTGGTAGGTTCCTACCCCTACTCAGGACGTGAAAGGTCAACCATTAGCGATCAATACAGTTATTGTAACCAAATTGTATCTGGCATATGTGAATTTCAAAAATAGTTCTTGTGACCACACTTTCACCGACTTCCAGCTCATGTTACCTTAAATTTCCCTGACCTTTCATTTATTGATAAACGCATCTCCATGGAATGAAACGTCGTATAGCAAGGTTAGCAATTTTACATTCAGTAGACATAATTTATCATTAAATTTAAAATTATTATTATTAAAAACATCAAATTTCTCTAACCTTTTTATTGATGAAGCAGATATATGGAATGGAAGATTGATTATGTAACATGTTTTAATAAGTTTTAGCACTTTTCTTCCAATTGAGGTAACTATAATTAAATTTAAAGTGGTTATCAGTAAAAATCTTAAATTTCCCTAAACTTTTTCTTATGAACAT
The DNA here is from genome assembly GCA_034687865.1 of Kryphioiulus occultus. NCBI lineage: Eukaryota > Metazoa > Arthropoda > Diplopoda > Julida > Julidae > Kryphioiulus > Kryphioiulus occultus. Next base: position 63,928 of record JAQGAF010000161.1, read on the forward strand.
GTTACATAATCTTTCAACAATAAAAAAGTTAATAAATTTAAATGTTTTAATAATAATAATTTCAAATTTAGCGATAATTTAAGTATATTGAATGTAAAATTGCTAAACTCTACATAACATGTTTTGAGAAGTTTTCGCAATTTTACTTTGATTTGATTTAACTATAATTAAAGTTAAAATTATTATCATTGAAAAATCTTAATTTCCTTACCCTTTTTATTGATGAACGCATTTCTATGGAATGAAAAATTATATAACATGTTTTCACAATTTTTCATTGAGTTGGCATAGATTATCATTAAAGTTAAAATTATTATCATTGAAAACCTCAAATTTCGCTGACCTTTTTCATTGATTAACACATCTCTATGAAATGAAAAATTATATAAATCGTTTTAACAATTTTAGTATATTTAAATTTCACATTCAGTTAACTCGCATTATAATTAAATTTCTGCCATTTTTCTGACATTCCTGTTTTCCAAGTCAACTGTGTGTACCAACTATAATCTAATAATGACATTCCATCCTGTTGCTTATAAATTTTGTTTAGTTAAAATTTCGAATTATGGTTTTTAAACGTGTTTTCAATTGTCAAGTTCTGTGGAAATTACTCGAATATTAATTGGTGACCGATGGTCAGCGAGTGCAAACGTCCTTTTCGAATGGCTCCGAAAATGCCAGCAGCGCCCCCTAACGGCATAGGTGGCTTTTTCTTCAGTAAATCCAACTCGTATAGGAAGCTGAAATAAAAGATAGGGGGTAATATAAAGGTGGAGGGGATGAGATGGTTGACCCTCTAGGAAGAACGCACCTGTGACTGAGCGTACATGGGTGGCCCTCGCCTCCTGACCCCCCGAAATAACACCTGAGCGGGTTCATTCGCCAGGTGTTTATTTCTATGGGGATAAGGGGGTGCATGGGGAGAAGTCACTGGAGCACGTCTCGCAATCTGTTTTCGGACGGTGACGTACCCCTCGCACCGTGGCTAGGTCGTATGCTAATTCCAGCACTTGTAATAGGCCAGCTGGATGAGGTTTTCAGCGGTTGATCGGTTAGGCAGATTGACACTCTTGCCAGTTAGATGCACATCCCACTGCTGGTCTAGCTGCCAGAACAAAGCAGATTTGAGCAAACTGCAAATCAAATGTGTTACACTATGCGGTGTTTGTCATATACAGTACAGGGTTCATATCGTCAGGGAAAGTCAGGGAAATGTGGACATTTTGCCCAAAAACTCAGGGAAAGTCAGGTGGGAGTCAGGGAAAACTTAAAAAAAAATTTAATTTCAATATTTTGTCTGGAAATTTTTAATTTTTCAATTCATTTTTGTAAAGAACACCCTATAAATTACACCTACTATTCGTTATTTCCAGAAATGTTTTTCAAAAAGTGTGCCTACGGCGTTCTCTTAAATGTTAATTGGCAGGCATTGATCCCCCCCCCCTCCCTGACTTCCATCATTTGTGGTCTATTTTTTTAAAAAAAATTTGCCTACGACTTTTTCAATTCTAACATATACTGTACGTGGGGTCGCGGCGCTTGAAAATTCGATTTTTTTCAAAAATATTAGTGGAAAAGTTTGAAAAAAAAATCAGATAGTTGCATGTGAAAAAAGTGAAAATTTTAGATACATACAGTATACTTGATTAGACAAAGTGTGGAAAATAAAGTTAATTTTACTTACATGTGATATTTTTTATTTGATAAGTCAAGGAAATTGATCAGATTTGGTCAGGGAAATTGAGTTCCACATTTTGGTAAGAACCCTGCAGTTGACCACCTGCATCTCTGTATGTTGACCACTTGGACTATGACACACAATCGTGATGGTCAGGGAAATTTGTTTTAAAACCTGGAAAAGTCAGATTGTTCTCAAAAAGTTAATGTACTGTACATGTAATTTACAAATTTTAAAACTACAGTAGCAGCTCCAAAGTTGACCACCTCCCTATGTTGACCACATTTTAACTGACCCGGATGGTCACCACATTAACTCAATGGAAGGTGAAGGTGACCTCTACATGTCGACCACCTGCACCTCTGCATGTCTTATGTTGACCACTTCGACTATGACACAATAGTAATTTACTCTCTGTATGATAACCAGCATGGTCTCAAGTCATGGATGATTAAATGTATTGGCTGTTTGTTAAATGTATACTGTACACCCCTGAACAGTAAGTCTGTCTCTATAGAGGTAGAACAGTTTATTTTGAGGTTAACCCATTTTGAGCACCTTCAGTACAAATTATTTTTAATTGGAAACTCAAAGATAAAACATGGCAGAGTTTGATTCGAGATATGTTCACGGTACATTTGTGTTTCTGCGTTAAAATTCCAATACTACTGTACAGTACGTGTAATTGGTGGATAAATTTGCAGCACATTAGCTATACTGGAACTGTGCTGTATTATGAACATTTTAATAAGATTTTTCATGAATGTTTACTATAAAATGTAAGTACATGTAGTTCACTGAATTAAAATCCAGTGTCGACCAGTTTTACTGTACATTGTCCAGATTTTAGTTCATGTACTGAACTATGGACTGAAATCTGAAGTATCACCTGTCGGTCACAATAGAACCCTACCCACCTCTTACCTACCTATCTCGATTTCACCTTTTCGAGATCGACCATTGTCAAAATATGGTGACTTTTTGGGTGCGTGCTGTATTGTAGCGACACGGTAAAGGGCATGCACTCCGTTCCCACGGTCCTAAGACGTATCCATCTGGCCATCTTTTGTCACATAGCTTGCTTCGAAGTTACGAAGCAAATCCTCACCTGCCATACTCATTTGAATCGCTGCATCAGTCGAGCAACGTTCCCTGCCAACCGTTGCACAAGAGCATGCAGTACAACCTGTCTAAACTAATATTCTTGGGACCGGTGCTGAATATCAACTTAGAGAGGTTATTAGTTTGGACGGATTGGAGGTAGGGTGGTACTACTTGGAAACTGCATGGGGTCTCACGTCGGGACCGGGCCTTATAACATTAGTTTATAGATGATATTACTTTAGGAAGTATCTGTTTACGCAGGTTCTACTGTGGTTCTGCTAAATAGTACGCTAGGAGTCTTCACATTATGAAAGTATTAGTGTGACTGTTGAGCGCTTTAAGGTATAAGTACAACATTAAAAAAAACTTACCTAGACAATGACAGGGCATTTTAGGACGTTATTGGAATATTTAGTACTTTTTGAACTTGTTTGCCACCCTGTACGAAATAGTTGCTGTTGCTATATAAAATCCACGCACTATGGCGCCAAATTCAAAATTTCACGTGCCAGAATTAGAGTTCTATATAGCGCGCGTTGATTGGTCGAACGGAATCACAGGTCGATGCGCGAGGAGGCGGCGCACGCGCCAACCATGGCAACCGTAGATCGCGAGATTCCAAATAGGAAGACGTTCCATATTGCAAAAAGAACTCGAATTCGGTATTCCAAGATGACGTAAAATGCCAAACTTACAGTTGTGTCCTAAGTAAAACGACCATTAGCAGATAATTAGTATAGTGTATTTAAAAAAACAAAAACTAAGAGTTTAATTTGTATTTTTCACAGAAATGTGTACTTTTTTAGCGTTTTTCAAATACAGTTTAGCGATGCTTTGATCAAGCTCAGATAGATGGGTGAGACTTTACTAAAAAACTAGTGATTAGTGATCTGGTTGAAAACGTCCACCATAAAGGGCAAAGTTAAAAAGTCGATGGTACCTGACACGTACTTGTAAGTTTTTTTTTGTCCCGTCTTTCAATAAACCCTGAAATTGAAGAGCGGCCATTTTGCGCGAGCGTCTGGTAATTACAGCGTCCATTTTGTTGAAACAGTTGATTTTTTGTTGGCCGCATGCGTTATCTCATCGACCCGGTTTTTTACCTTTTGTCGGTCGGTTTTCTCTCGTTTTTTTTTCTCCCCCAAAGTCCTTTGTAATTTGGCCGGTCGTCCGTCCAGTTTTTTGACTGCCCACCCAAGGTGTGCGTTCGCTCGCCGAAATAACGAGCGGGCCATATCGTAAATTTCAGGCCCCGAAACATAAACATTTTCGCCGAAGATGAAAAAACACACTCGGGCTCGGATTTTACTCGGTTTCACGTTCGCCAAATCCTAAATCTGTCCGCTGCCAAATTTCATGCTAGTCATAGTGTTACTCATAATGTCAGTGAAAAGTAGGGCGAATAACGCCATGGAAGTCTGGATCAACTTGCGATGGAAACCAGCTTGGGTTTCCAGAATTATTATCACCCAGGGTTTTTGAGAATTTTTAACATAGACGTGAGCAACCTCATTACACTTCCGATTTGACGTTTCGAGAGTTTGTTTGTTTGTGAGATTTTTAACGTTGCCTATTTTCGCACACGAGGGCCTATCAGTAGTATAAATGACTTTTGTTATACTACTCCTATGGAAGTTAATGCATTGGAACTCTGGGAAAAATGACGAATCCATGAACTACACTATGCAGACTTGCAAGATATGCTCAGACTTGTGCGGAGTAAATCAGGGTGTTTAACGATCATGGAAGTCATGAAATTTACATTACGAACATGCAATTCTGGCCTCCGATTCACAAAATATAAATTTAGTTAAAATTCATCATTTTCATAGTTCTGCAGTTTTTTGGCCAATGATCATGTTATTACAAGGGAAGAGGGTGTCTGAAAATTACTGTTTCGTGCTGACGTAATACTTGAACGAGCTTATGTTCTTCTAGGCAATGACATATTTTTGAAACGTCATAGTATTTGCAATACCAAGTCCAATAAACACCCTGTAAATGCTCAGTTTTGTTAATCGGTCCTTTGACACTATAATTTTGGTTTTAGTTTTAGTAAGGAATGAAAGGCATAAGACGACATCTTGAATTTGTAAATACAGTACATCTAATCAAAGATCTTTGATTTTGTAACATGCTTTTGCAGCGAGGAAAAACAGAAAAATAAGTTGCATCATCTCTGTTCAAGGGGACGTTCAAGTATTACGGCATCACATTTTCACGTTATAAAAAACATGTAGTAGGTGACATTTTTTGCGTGACTTACTTGATCACAAATGATCGTCATAGAAATATGGGCTAAAATTTAGAACATCTGATATACCAACATGTTTTTAACATGCATGAAACAGCAATGATGACCCATCATTTGGCCAACCCCTAAGTTGATGACTTAATAGTGGAACGTCCCCCAATACGTTATATATGAAAACTATCCAAATTCGGAATAAATTTACAATTTTTCATTTTCTGCGTGTACCAAATACTTCCTGAATGTTTAAACTCGTAATCTAGTCTCATTCAAAATCCACACACATGGATTGGAAGACAAATTTTAAAATATTACCAAGTCATGGATTTTTCTGAAAGTTTAAAAATAACTTTACCCTCCCTACTAGCGTTTATGATTTTTACTATAATGGTATATTTTCTCGATAAAAGAAAAACTGATGCTAATCTCATTCTCATGTACTGTAAACTCTGGCGATCAATAGCAAGATGCAATTTGTTTCCTGTCGATATCTCTGCTCAGCTAGCTATAAAATTTAGGCCAAAATGCGTTGTCCTTCAACCCTTCGGTTGGCCAGGTTGACCAACCTTTCTTATTTCTTTTTTCAAATGTTGAGTCATAGCTACTTTTTTTTTTCGGAGGTTTCAAAACACAGCCTTATAATTACGCTAGTAGGAATGGTGGTATTTGATACGCCAGACCATCATTTAGTCAAATTTTTGGTAAAATGACGGTTCATCACGCAACTAGGCAACCGAACTAAGCACGTTATTATATAAGATGTCGTAAACCCCCAGCCAAATTTGTAGGTCGACGACATGGATGAAATCTTGGGTTTCTTTATTTATCGGTGTATTAATAAGTTCATTTCTCTAAATGCGGTTTATTCGGCTGCCCCCAAATGCGTAATTGCTACTTAACGATCAATTTTCAAATAAATAATGTAACAACCGTCTTGGCCTATTTTCCCTGCTAAGATGGTGCTTGATGAACATCTTAGGCCATTCAACCAACACATTTTCTAATGAGTTTCTTCCAAGACGTTGCTGCTTCTTGACATAATCTGTGGCACGAACGTTGACCACTGCAAAAGCGGATCTTTGGTGCAGTATGATTAGCGTAATTTGCATTATCCGTGAGAACAAAATATGACACGTTCGTTTATATCAACTTTTTAATAGTAACAAATGAGTGATAATCTTATTCGATCAAACGTACACTGTATAACGCAATATGTAAAAATGATAGCTAGCTAGATGGCAGCTTTGCCCGCATCAAGTTTTATACCAAACTAAACTTTAAACTTTGTTTATATCAGCCATGAAACTTGCTATCAACAGCTAATAAATTGGGGAATATGGATTTAACCCCTCTGACACGTGACATCACCAGTGGGGTAGTGAGTTTGAACCAAAATTATTTTGGAGTTTGAAAACTTTTTCACTGTGAATCGAATATCCAGAGTCGTGCTTATTTCTAAAAATCAAAGCCCCGAAAATATTTAAATTTTAATAAATATAGATTTTTTGGGGAAATACACATTTTTTACAACATTTTTACAAAATTAAATTTTGTCAAGCTTGAGTCCATTTCATGAAGAATTCAATCAAGATTCAATGAGGTTTAATTTGGAAAGAATTGGTGACCAACATCATATTTGTAACAGGATTCCCCAGACATGAAAAACCTGAAATTGTCAGGACCTTGAAAAGTCAGGGAAATTCCGGTAAAAAACCTGGAAAAGTTAGGGAATTTCGACAAATCAATAATACATTTCATATTCAGCGAGTTATAGGTTAGCTCAAAAATGAAGAGATGACAAGCAATTAATTCTGTGCAAGGTTCTGTGCAGGGTTGCCACTCAGATTCTCTAGTCGAGTTGCCTGACATTTTTGGAAATAGGAATTTGGAATTAGGAAACAATTGAATTTATCCCAAGTTTTTATAAAAAACTGATGGCTAATCAATTGGCTGATGCAAACTTCTGTATATCAATTTCCCTGACACTCCCTGACAATTTCCCGAATTACATGATTTTCCAGAAAGTGGGAAGCCTGTACATGTACTGCATATAATAGGCAATAAATATAGATTTCCTTACACTGGTATGTGATTTCAGTGGTTATGGTGGTCAGTGAAACTTTTTTAAAAACCTGGAAAAGTCAGACATTCAAGTTGAACGTTTCATCTCTAGGGTATTGCTGTATAAGGAAATGTATACGTACAAAGGTAATAAGCGTTTCCAGTTATTGTCCACCTTTGTGTGTTTAATTATTTCCAAGCATCAACACACATTGCTGGTATGGGGTACAGGCAGGGGTTAAATCTAGCCATTAGTGACAGTGTACGAAATCATATCACTGAGTATAAATTGGGCTGCATGTTTTAATTTTTTTTTAACGAGACTGGGAGTTTTCTGAAACTAACCCAACTGATGGGTAACAGGTTAAAACGAGTTGGCGCATTCGAAGTTCAAGAACATACAGTTCGTCACACGACTTCTATTCTGGATGCTATTATTTAAACTGGGTTTTTGCTGACGTCACAGCTGGCGAGGTCAGGGCAGCTCGTTTAGGAAACAGTAGCAGTAGTGAAAAACGATACAGTAATGGGATGGCAGCGCCCCTAGCGGCGCCAAGCCGCAAACAAAAAGTTAATACTAGACGGTCCATGGCTACAAACGTCCATTTTGGCAGATTGTGCGAGCAGTTGAGCAGTTTGCCAATGGTCGAAAGGGCGTTCGTATGTGGAATAGGAAAATCTAGGACCGTTTTGAGTTTTAAAATGCGCCACTATAAACGCCAATAGGCCAGTACCAAGATGACCTCTTGGAATAATCACAGATTACGTAGGGTAACGCGCAGGTTCCAATTGTTCCATGCTAACGTTTCGTCCCGCTTGGCCGAGACCGATGACCGGAAGTGACCACTACCGATAACTTCCA
>JAQGAF010000162.1:0-71800 GCA_034687865.1 Kryphioiulus occultus
TACGTTGATGGGTTGCCCTCGTCTTGTCTGTCTGCCTCCTCGGCATTTTGTCTTTCCGTGGGGGCGATTTTACAGAACCGAGTAGGAATACACGATCCGCGTCTAGTGTGCATCGCCAGCTGAAAAAGAAGTGCCGAGGGGCCTGTCGAGGGGTGGGGAGGTTGCCCCTCCCCCCTCCTTTGTCCCCCTCCGCCCACTTCCTCCTTCGTGCTGCAGACGTCATACCAATACGCGTACACTCAGAGGCAATGATGCGGTAATAGCGCCGAAGGAGGTGGGGGGTGTCGTCCAGGGGTGGGGCTGGGGGGGCTGGCAAGAATGCAGGTACATCGATACGAAACGATATCTGCACTTTCTCGTCTTTTTCCAACTGGGCTGGGAAGGTTGTTTACCTATTTACCCTGGCCTGGGTGGCCAAACTATGGCTGTTTTGCTGTTGTTGAACAAACCAGTAGTACAACGGTTTTTGTCTCAAAATGCCATTGGTTTTAATGTCTGTTTGGCATGGGAAGCATTTTGCGCCTATTTGCTCATGTGCATACAGGGTGTCTGTAAATGGCTGGGGTGGCATTTTTACGCTCTGGAGATGCGCCCAACTAGGAATCCTGCATTGAATTGAATTGAACTAACTTGTAATCTAGTTCTTCCCACCAATTTTGCAGCATTGCGCAAAAATCGAGTGCAGGCGTTGCAAGCTTTTTTGTGAGTCTTGAGGTCGTACTATTAGATGCATTGAAACCTCTCTATTACGGATACCTATGGTGCAGTCCAGAAGTGTCCGAGTTAGAGGGGTTGTCCCTAATGTTAATTCTATGGCTCACGTCTGGGGATTGTATGGTTGCTATTTTGCTTTTAGGTACTTTGCTCCATAACCTCCAAAAACAACCAACAGATTCGGGGCAGATAATAACTGTTCAACATTACAGAGGTGACAAACTAATGGTCTCACTGTATAAATAGTATTATGGCGATCGAGTTTAAAGATATCAAACTTTGTTTTATTTGGAGTTTTATGGTGGTGAAATGCTTCTGGGTATGCTAATTTGTAAAATGCCACTCTGCGCCACCTATCAGAGGAAAGTGGAAACGTTTCACCGCCAGAAAATAAAAAACAGAAGTAAACCTTTGGGGATGCTTGTTTGGCGTCATCAGACACGATCACCATATCTCTATACCACGGCTGCGAATGGAAACTTCACGAAACCGCTGCAGTCGTTTATAGGCACCCTGTAGCCTGTATTTTCCATTGTGGCAACACAATTGGCCGGCAGATGGTGCAGGCCAAATTGCACGTGGCACCCTCGTTTGTTAACTGTTAGCTTTGTGAATAAGTTCCCAGCAGGTGTAGTTGACCGTTATTGCTTACTGCTCCTTGCAGTCCGTTTAAGAGACCAAAATGGAAAGTTTGACAATTTACTTACAGGGTGTCTAGAAGTCATAAAATGAAATTAGTGTCATGGAATTTTTGTCTTTGATTCTCAAAATAAAAACGTGGGTGAAAATTCATCATTTGTCATCCAATTTTGCAAAAAAGTTCACCTATGGCGTTTTTTGACCTATGATCGCTACATCAACAGACCTAGTAGAGCATGTCTGAAAATCACTATTGTGTGATGGCGTAAAACTTGAACGGCCCCATATTCTAGCAGGCATTAAAAACTTTGTAAATATATGAAAAAGTCCTTGAAAGAAAAGAAATGGAATTTGCAATACCAAATCCAGATCAACGCTGTGCCCCACTGAATCAGATATTCCATGAATACTGTGCCGGATCCTCTTGTTTAACTTTAAACCCTCAGCAGATCCTCTTACCTGCATGCCATGGACCTCCTCTTCATCTGAATTCTGTGGAGAGTGCTTGCATCATGCATGCAAGAGACACGATTTCCGCTTAAGCCATCCTGATTATGGTTTTCCACAATTGTTCCAGGCCGATGCTGGGATTGATTTTTTCAAATATTACTTCTGCTCTCACCACCATTCCCACATCATCCTCCTATTCTCTCATTGCGTCCTCATGATTCTAATCGTAACTGATCTAACAATGAGATCATTTAGTAATACAATATCTTCAATTCAGCCTTGCATTCGCCAGTCACGTACAGGCGCCCTGATATTGTTTTTTTGTGGTTTTCCAAAACTACTTCCTGGCAAGTACCATGCCTGGTTCCTTCAAAATCAACCACGACTGGGCTCCTTTCCTGCTGTATTTCATTTTTGTCTCCTACTTTCTCTTCGAGGTTCATGAAATTACTTTCAATAAACAAACGCATAGCAACCGCTTCCGTCTCTGTAAGATGAAAGCCCAACAGATGTATTGCTGCATTTTTTAATATATCCGAGTTGAGGCTATCAAGTGTTATAACATTCAGACAAAGTTTGGTTTCAACTTTTGCTTTTTCTTTTCAGGTGCCTTAGAAGAAGAACAAGAGATATGCGGTAACGGTGGTGGCAACGGTGGAAATGGCAATGGGGAAAGCGAATTGATCGTGGACAAGCAGAGGCATCAACTAAAACACCGGGAACTGTTTCTGTCCCGGCAAGTGGAAACTTTGCCCGCAACGCACATACGTGGCAAATGCACAGTCACGCTACTAAACGAAACCGAATCCCTTCAAAGTTATTTAAATAAAGATGTAGGCATATTATTATATTTTTTCCTGTTTATGAGCACAGCTGCACAGTTGTGCAATCGTTAATGTATGAAAGTTTACTAGATTGGAAATTGTAAATATAAGTCAGATTAATGTTATTCTGTGCTGAATAAACTTTAACCTCGAGGTTAATGATTTTCAGCATTAATAATTTGTACAGCGTTTGTTATTCAAGCCGTTTCTAACAAGAAACGGCTTGATATTTAGATTGATATTGTGAAATATGGTAGATGATGCATCTTTATCTTCTTTAAATATTTTCAGGATACGTTTTTCTATTCGTTGGTTTATGATCCTCAACAAAAGACATTACTTGCCGATAAGGGAGAAATCCGAGTGGGTTCTAAATTTCAAGCGGAAGTAATACCTCTTTTGAAGGAAGGAGAAGGAGATGGACGCATTGTGGAAGAGTTGGAAACGCTGATATGGACTCCCAATCACAACCTTACTGATAGACAAATTGATCAATTTTTAGTTATAGCTAGGTGAGTGGAGCATTTCTTATTTTTTTGAATGTAATACTATAAAAGAACAACATGAAGCACCATAGGCCTAGTTAAAACCACATTGCTCCAACTAAAATGGACGTGTGCAAATAATACTATGCTTAAGTGCTGATTGGGATAATTAATGTGTTTCCATGATATCCATTGTTTTTTAATTTTCAAATTCCTTGTTGACCAATTAGGTCGGTAGGCACATTCGCCCGTGCTTTAGATTGCACAAGTTCTGTAAAGCAACCCAGTTTACACATGAGTGCCGCAGCAGCTTCTAGGGACGTAACTCTGGTCAGTGTTTGAATAGTTTTTTTTTAACTTTCAGCTTTCGGAATTAGCAGCTTTAGAGCTTAACATTCTGTCTTTACAGTTTCATGCCATGGATATATTGCACAAGCATAATTACAACATTGCCAACGCCATTTGTAGCCTCGTTCCATCCACTGGGCCTGTTCTATGCAGGGACGAAATGGAGGAATGGTCTGCTTCAGAAGCAAACCTGTTCGAGGAGGCTTTAGAGAAATATGGCAAAGATTTTAACGATATCCGGCAAGATTTTGTAAGTTTATTTGATCAGATTTATAATGATTTTGTTGAACGTATTCGATATCCGAGATTTCATTGTTACTTATTACATTTACATTCAAAATTTAGCTCGTAATTAAAAACACGGCAATAATAGTAAATAATTATTAATTTAACTCGGAAGACGTTGTCTGATGATTTAGCGAAAAGTCATTGAGACTTGTCTTTATTTATTCATCTTCGTTATGTTCTTTCTCAAGCTTCGAGAATTGGCGTTTTCTTTCCTGCGTCATTTCTCCACATGAGAAAGTAGATAAAAACAATGCATCCCAATCCAATTATGCCCATAATTTGCGTAAGAGGGGAGCGATGCTGTTGTCACAATCCGTTTTCAACTCTACTGAATGAAAGTAATGTTTATATTCGAATTTAATTTCAGCTTCCATGGAAATCGTTAAAGAATATTATCGAATACTATTACATGTGGAAGACCACAGATCGATATGTACAACAGAAAAGGGTGAAAGCAGTAGAAGCTGAGAGTAAATTGAAACAAGTTTACATTCCTAATTAGTAAGTGGAAATATATTTGAAATCTATTGATGGGAAAGTTATAGCTCCTAGCATAACTGATGTATGGCTAGAATTACACAATGCAATCAGCCTCAAAATAATCTTGTCACCATTGTTAAATTAGTGGTCCATGGTGCTGTGATGCCACCAGGGCTGATGAGATCTTTTTTGTTTTTTACACAACTTGAGAAAAAGCTTTCTTTAGCTTCGAGATTTGATGCTTGTCATCTGCACCATCTCTCCACATAAGAAAGTAGAAAAAAACGGTGCATCCCAATCCGATTATGGTCAATCTTGATCTGAGAGGGGAGTGATGCTGCTGTCACAACCTTCTGTATAATTTGTTGCCTTTAGCCTAATTCATTTGATTCAATTTCTAACTTTGATTACTGTATTTCCCTTTGCTTGTCTAGCAATAAACCAAATCCTGCCGCAATCAGTTCAATTAAACCTGGGATGATGAATGGGTCAAATGGTGCAGGTGATCCTCCCCCAGTCAGTGGCAAGGCGTGTGAAAGTTGCTACAGTATGTACCTAGTTGATATTTATTTTTCAGCCTTTATTGATACATTTATAAAGTTCGTTTTTCCTTACGTCTTTGAAGCTCAACAGTCAGCCCAATGGTATGCTTGGGGGCCAATTCACATGCAGTGCCGGTTATGCAGCACGTGTTGGAACTATTGGAAAAAATATGGGGGTCTTAAAATGCCAACTCGATTGGGTAAGTGACTCATGTTTTACCCAGTCCATTGAAAAAGGATTTCAGCTCATCCACTGCCATAATTGATATACATGTTGTTGAATTTTATGTGAGCAAAGTCTACTGAAGTCTATTTTGACATCGTGTTGACTCTTCAGTAATTTAACATTTGAATTCTTACGCAAATCTTATATTGCAAACTGCTTTCTCCAACAATCCCACAAGGTGCATGGCATGTTTATATTATTTGTCCAGTTGCAAAGCCTCATTTACTCGCTTGTTGCCGCTTTTATTATCGCATGTTTGCTCTAATTGCTTTTGGCATTTTAAGCATCATTAATCATGTTTACTTTCATTCCAACGTTGTTGTCCTGTGTGGTTAAAATGGGCATTGCAAGAAAATGAGGTATATTACTAGAATCGTGGATTTTAGTAATATTTTTTTCACTTTTTTGTTTGTCAAAATCTTCAAAATTTATTGTATTTTTCACAAATGCAGTACAGTATATTTTTTTGCTATTGACTTTTGTTGCATCCACAAATTCGATATTGGATATTGAAATGCGAAAATAAAAATACTCAGATGGAATCAATGCCCATTGCTTAACAAGTTTCAACCCTGAACAGTTTTCACTGTACCCATAAAGCTACAAATTAGCCAGGACGTTTTTACCCAACAGTGGGAGATCTGCTGGATCGCTGTTTTTGTGCTGGCTTCCTATAGCCTCAGAACCTGGCTATGCAACTGTCAATAAGCCCATTTTAAACTATCTCTTTCAGAATTCTGTTCCCTCATTTTATTTTTCACCTTATTCATAAGTATTCAAATTATGATAACTCAGTTTAAATTTTGTTCTGATATTTTCCACTTACTATGATTAAAATCAACCGACGATGATACAATTTTTGCTAAAGCAGTTGAGATACTTTATACACCTTGCATTAACATGCATGCTTTTGAGTTTGTTTTTGTCTATTTGCTCAAGTGCTTTAGTTTGCAAAACGTATATCTGTTCAAACATTCCCAGCATTATTTGAGTTCATTAACTCGATTGAAGTTATTGCAACATTCTGTGGAACATCATCCTCCACATTATTTGCCCCATTTTAGCTTATTACATGTGTTATCCTAATCCCTAATAACAATCATGCCAGATAAGTTCTCCAATATTACCGGGGAAAAGAGATCATCTCAGAATCCTCCTTCATATCTACTGTTTTGATGTTTGTCAACAATTGCAATACTTTTTTTTGCATGGTCTTGCAGCACCATTTTCTGTAGTAGCTGTGATGCTAAAGCTCACAGGATGCAGTAAATTATCGTCATGTTGGTTTGTGCTTGTACCATTTGCATTCACTGGGTTGTGTATTCCCGCCTCCTTTTAGATGCCGAACGCCTAGGCACGGGTCGTAGTAATGAGCAGCAATATCCTTGTAAGGAATGTAACAAGGTGTTCGTTAGGCAAGGTTAGCTACAGAGTTGTTTTTATTTTAGTTCCCTTTATTGCTTATTATTTTCATCTTGTTTTTGAATGATAATAAGTTTTTATTTCTGCCTGCTCTTAATCGTCCTTTTCCCTTTGCTCAAACTGAAGCTAAGTAGAAGCATTGAAAGTTTAACAGGTGGTAGCAACTAATTTATCGCGGTCACGACAAATTTTGCTTTTGTTACGGGAAAATCACTGGAATTGGTCTATCTTGCTTAAAACACTGCTAATGAGAAGCTTGCTAAGAATCAAATGCTATGATAGGAATGAAAACCTATGTTAGCTTCTCCGAAATCGTCATGCTGAAATGTGTATTCAGGAGATGTCAAAATGTACAGGTTTTAGTGCATTTAGTAGTTTTTTTATCCTGTATTCATAACGATTAGCACATTTCTGGCAAATTGCACTTCTTTGATGTGATTTCCTAAACGTTTTGAACGAAATTTTAGGCAAAATTTAAACTTATAATATAATTGTCGATGATTTGGATTAATTACTCGTTCTCAACGCAGCGGTTTGTTTCTTATGATGTAAACTACTTCATTTTACATACAAGTACAGAAACTGTTGTGCTGTTCTACAGTGCTGAAATGAATATTGTTCATGATCCTGTTTTTGGTATTTTCGTGTTGATCCAAAAAGTATCAAGCCTTTCATAAAATTTATTATTTTGGATTGATTAGTTTTTGACTACTCCAATGTAGATTGACCAGTTGTCTTTTAAAAAACAATAACGCTATATTGCATACTTTTTTTTCCAAATTCATTCAATATAGTGCATTTCAAAATATTGTAATCTTTCAAATGCTACCTATTAGTTGGTTCGACAAAGTTCATTTGCAAAATTAATTTTGGAGTTTTAACTGATCAACAGTTGCTTTTAAACCTTTTTTTGTTATGTCGTAAAAACGACCATTATGGTGAGGAAAAATAATTTTGCTGTTTAATTGTATGCGTTTTAGCCAAATGTATGGATATCTGTTTTTAATAGTTATTTTATTGTTAGAATTTCCATCTCCATGGAATTCAAATTGCAATGAGTGTATGTGCCATCCAGTTATATTTTGTTTTACGGTCCTTTTTTCATTGCGTAGAACGACTTGCCGCTCACATGGCAGCACACCGACCTCATCGTTGCACCATAAGTGGATGTGGAAAAGTGAGTGCTTAAAATTTCAATCTACTGTTGTCTGCCGTCACAGTTTTGTTTTAATGTTTTTTTCTTGAAATATCTAGGAATTTAAACTGAAAGCTCATTTGGCGCGGCATTGTGCTACAGCCCATGGACTGACCATTCGTGCAGGCAGCCCGCGCCCTATTATGAAAACGAGGGCTGCCTTTTTTTTATGCACAACTCTCCTCACTCGGGTGTCTAGACGAATTTGCCACGATATCTTAAAGCCTCGACATGTGGCGCGTAATCCCTTCCAGCCTGTGAACTTCATGGCTATCAAACAAGAATGTAACCATGTTTATGCGAAATTATTGAAAATTCAATTTTACCGATATCCTGAATCTGCTGGTGTGGTTTCTGATATGTATGTATTTGTAACAGGTCAAATAAGGAGCCAGGGCCGTACTCCTGAAGAAATCAAGGCAACTTTAGCGCCTTTGAAACCCAAAAACAGAGGGAAGGTGAACGATGTCTCTTATCGGCTCGGTACGGAAGATCATTCGACGCCTGAATGGCTCGTTGCAATGGAAAAGTCCAAGATACCTCAACCAGAAGTATATGCTTTCCCTTCACCAGCCAGAGGCGAAGGTATGTGAAAAATTGTCATGCATTTGGGAATGTGGATATGTTAACCTAATTGGAACTTGCATGTTTATAGCATCTTAAGGGATTTGTGCATCAATATGTAAAAAAAAAATTTTGAAATTCAAAACAATTAAAATCGTTGAAGATCTATTACTTATTCCGAACAATAGATCCTTTCATTTGCTAAAGAAATATAAGTAAGATTAATGAAGGTTTTGATTTTTGGTATAGATGGACGGCTATTGGTGGATTTTATGTTGAATAGAGAAAAGGAAGTTGAAAGGTACACTCCTGGCATCAATAACGTGTCGCCCACTATCTTGCCTCGAAAGCGGCCTTTTGAAGATCACAGTGGTAATTATCGTGAACTTAATTCTTATAGTTTTCTTTTATGAAATCTTGACCGGTAAATTTCCATTTTTAGTGGATGGGATCTTGGGTCCTGCGGCTAAGCGTCCTTTAAAGCCAATTGCTCCGACCGTCCTGAAGTCTCAGCAAGAAGGAATCTATTCACGTAATCTAATGCCACCCAGAAACATCATTAATCATCTAAATGGCCGAGCCAAGTTGGCAACTATTAACAAATTGGGAAGGAAACAGGTGTTGAGCTGGGTAGATGCGCCAGACGATGTCTACTTCCAAGCTACGGATGGCACCAGGTAAGCATTGGATTATTCTTTGGTTTTTATTCCCCCTTTGTAAATAGGCAAGAGTTTGTTAAAGATGGCATATAATATGGCCAGTTAATTAAATGTCGTAGTCAAAATTATAAGGCTGTAATTGCTTTTCCAGCTAGTAACCGCGAATTTATTAGGGTGTCTTAGTTGAATAATTTTCAAGCAGGCAAGAGCAAGTTGGATTACAGCAATAACTAATTTCTTTATATTAATACCATATGTTTTTCCATCAAATAGACACAATACTCTAGTTGACCTTTTTTTAAGAGGCTTGCAATGTTAGAAATTAATAGTACACCTTGTGCTGGTTCAGTGTGGCATTTATTCTTAAATGATGCAACGGTGACCTGATTGGCCTGATCTAGCTGGAATTGCATTGCTTCTCTTATTTTTTAATTTTCTGGACATTCCGAGTATGTCTGGAAAGTCAAAATTATACGAGAGAAATCCTATAGTATTTTTGCTAAAATTAAAATTTTTGACTAGTGAGATGACCTCAGGTTGCACGCTTTTGGGTGAAACCTCCCACCTCTCGTAACTTCGGCGCTTCAATTTCGAGTTTTATTATTGTTTGATAGCGAAAATTGAAGTCTGCGAGATTCACTGTAGATGTCGGACTAAATGGACACACGACAAAGGTTTTTTTGAACTTGTTGCGATGTCACAACGCCAAACCAACGCCGGCTGTATTACACCTAGTTTTCAATTAATGTGGAAGATGTCTGGTGTCGTGGCTTGAGGTTTATGAGCACCTAAAATTTACGAACTTTTGGCACATTTGAGGATAAATGTCTCCAATTTGGTTCTGCAAGTGGGAAAATACAATCTGCAGCATTATTTAACAATCTATTCCTGTGGGGATATGGTGACGTTAGATGAAGGCACAGTTATCCATCAAAAGCAACATGGGAAAGTAGATTTTTCTTCATTAGTTTCTTAACCTGTATTTGCGAACAATATGCAATTTTATATTACCTCGTTCCTTTCAATGTGTGGCAAACTGTTCTTGTATTATAGCTCGGCGACAAACTTGAATTGACACGGGTTTCATTAGCTTTTTAGCCAGTTATTTTCTTTCTTTTTTAATTTTTATTTTTTGGGTCATGGTTTTTAGCTTCCTCATTTTGCTCATGAATTTTTAAACAAATCCTTACTTTAGTTTTCTCAAATTTACAAATTACAAATATGGACGTTTGCATTTCAACATTTAAATTATTGCTTTAAAATGCAAAGATTTCTACTTTATTTCACCAATTATCACATATTGTAGATAGCCTTCGTCATTTGTAGCAATGAATATGTAGTGTAGGCTCTTATGTGTATTGCAGATTGGAGAGAGGGTGGGGGTAACTAAAGTTCTCAGGGCACGTTTCAGGACTAAATGTAACTAAATGCAAAGTAATAATAATACGAAAGCTACCTGAGATAATAAAAGAGAAAGCGAGGCGTCTTTCATTGTTCATTGTTGTTGAAAGGAAATATCCCCAATGAAAGATGTCAAATGTGTGATTAGTTGAAAGGATCTTTTGTTCAACAATTAAAAATTGCACGTATGTTGCTTGTTAATTAGCAAGAACGAGATGCGAAGCAGTTATGAGATGATTGTTTCAGAAAGTGAGGCCCTAAAGAATGGGACCAGAAGAGTTACCAGACTGCTATGAAACCTTGTTCACGTTTGCTGACTAAAGATTCTGAGATCTAAATGCACTGAAGCCAGTTTTTACTAACATTTTCTGCTTACTAATTGCACCGCACAAGCACATCACTCACAAACACTGCTGTATTGAGGTGCGCTAATGTGGTGAATTTATTGTAATTTTTGGTAGTTGTTGGCACAGGTCTAGGGGCATCTGGGTCATGATGCTTGAAATGGTGTTAATTGGGACTGTTGGCCTGGAGAATGAGGTCTATCGTCATGATGTGCGACTTTGCATGCAAAAAGGCTCTTGTTGACTTTTTAGCCCAGTTACTTATTGCATTTATAATTAATTTACATACGGCAAACTACTGTCTACCCAGATCGTGCAGCATTTACCTCATCTCATTCACCATTTCTTTTCTCGGGCAATGTAAGAAACGCCTCGCTTACTTTATCATGGGTCTATCTCAAGTAGTCAGATAGCAATACGCAAATTGAAATTGCATCCACATTGAGCGCATAAACTAACAGGGTGGCTAGCCGTTTGGAAAACCTGGAAATGTCAGGAAAATTGATTTGGTCTGGAAATGTCAGGGAAATTCAAATAATGACTGGAAATTTGTTGTGGCACAACGATTTTGATTACAGCATTACAATAGCTGTATTTGAGATCTGCTTTTTTTAAAAAGTACGCCTACGGCATTTTCGTTATCATTAACACTTTGTAATATTTCTTATGAAAATTCCACTAAAATGCACCTAAAATGCAGTATTTATTTATTTTTTTAATTTCGCCTACGGCGTTCCTAAATGATAAATATCGTAGCTGGCTGCTTATAAAAAATTTTCAACAAAAAAAAATTCCCTACAGCGTTTCCATCATTATGAACAATTTTTTAAAATTTCGAAAGAAGTCCACAAAAATGCAGCATTTGTTTTAGTGATTGCAACCATTAGTGTTTGCATCGTTATTAATATTAATACACTAAAACCCATTATTTCGGTTCACGATTATTTCTTGTAATTTTTCACAAATGTCGCCTATGGCGTTCCCTTTATTATTAATATTTTTATTTCTTTTTTTACAAAATTGTTAGCTAATCTCATCATTTCGTGATCAAATCTACAATTTCTAAAATTTCCGCCATATGGCATTTGCATGGGTCAAATCTGTGTCAAAAATGTGCCAAATCTTTAAAAGGTGTTTCTTGAAATGGTCTGGAAATTTTGCAAAAAGTGTCTGGAAAACCTATAAATGTCAGGGAAATTGGATTCTATCTTCGGCTAGAAACACCGTAACTAAGTGTTTCGATTTTTGACATTGTCAGCATTCGTCATCGGCGATGTGCGCATCAATTAGATCAGAAATTGTCACACTTTGTTAAGGTAACCTACAGTTCTGTGCTGTCTTCCATGGGCAACAGCGCCGCCTTCTGACGTCACCACTATGCTCTGAATTTTACTCGCTAAAAAACCCAAAATTCTCAGTACACACGTGTATTTGTTGTTCCGCTTAAAATCGTTGCTGAATCGGCCCCATTTAAGTGATGTACTTTGCAGTTTAACATTAGTTTGGCTGTCTACTTCTGCATGCAGGAAACTTCGTAAGCAATTGACGCCTGCCGAACTGAGGAAGGCTGCCCGGCGTCCATGGAGGAAGCTCAACGTGAAATTCCCGCAACTGGCCCCCTCGGCTTCGGACGTCGTTGTTTTAGATTGAGGAGGTAGACGGCAGCCGAACCAATGCGGAAGTTCAGTTCTATACGGTGCAGGCGCAAAAGGCGCTGCGTCGACCGGACTTAGAAACTAAATTCCTCGCAGTCGCAAGTGGAAAAGCAGCAGAGCCAGCACTCGATCCGGCTCAAACGGAAACGGAGGAATCCGTTGGGAAAGTTTGCTCGTATTTCATGGACTCGGCTGATGTGAGGGCCCGCTGTAGTTCATTTCGGTCGGGAAGAAATCCTGGCAAATTCTGGAGAACCGCAAACCCGTACGCTCTGCCAGAGACGTATTCCGGCCATGGAACTTCCAGAGCCGTGCACCTTTTGGATCAAGGCGCTCCTTGAAACAATGGGCTTTTTACCGAAACATTGACAGCACTGCTGCCGCTGGGCAACACGAAACGGAACGAAGCTGGGACCTGCTTGCCCATTCATCCGCTCGTCCATTGATCGAGTTGTCTTAAATTTGTGCTCGTTCTCGAACACTGGCGGCAGGGAGGCGAGGTGCTGGAACGCGTGACAAAATGGTCCGAGTACCTGAGAGCCCTCTTGTTTGTTGGCAAGAATCGATTTCCACATTACTAACCACACTTCCGGCGCCATCCATTCTTTATAATTTCGCGTGCGTTTCTCAATTTTCAGCTAGCCAGTTACTACTCATTACCCATTACCCTTTCTTGTGTTGCAGTTTTTAACTTTTTTCCTCACACGCCAGCTGCCATTTGATTGGCGTGCGTACGTAAGTACCGCCGTTGCCTCGCTGAACTGCAATATCTACGTGGTGAAATGCCTTTTGCCTTAAGGGCACTGCGATGCTCACGGTTTGCAGTTGTGACCAATAGCCAGTGCTACTCAGGTGTCCATTTCAATTCGCTGATGCCATTTTTGATCATCTCAACCATCGCCCCGAACCCTTTGTTAGGTGGGATTGCATGACATGTACATGTAAAGGTGACTAAAATGTTATATGCCATATAACTGGTTTTCATATTGTAATGTTAAACCACCTGTGCAGTTTCTTTAACCAGACAGCCATGCACACATTTTAAAATAAAAAGGTTATGTATCCTGGAAATTTCTTCATCTTTTATACTATGTAAATTTCAGCTTTTTGCATGACCTGTGACTCGGTCGACGAGATTATTTTGAATTTCAGATAAAAAGGCAATAAGAGCTTTTGATTTTAATGGCTGATTGTAGAATTCAAAATAATTGGAAATGACAGGAAAAAATGCGCTATTTAAATTTTACAATTTGCTTGAGATAAAACTGGTGGTAAGCAAGGCGTTTCATGTTTGGGCTGTACAAATAGGAAATTGGGCTACCAATGGGCATTCTTGCCCAAACATTTTTTTTGGAAACTTATATTATAATGCTGTTTGAACGAGTAAGGAAACTTCTTTGTTTTTTGTGTGATGCAGATGAATACCCTGTAAACCCTATACCCCTTAACACTGCACTAGGAACACAACCATCATTGTTAAATTAGATTGATTTTAAAATGTCACTTGTAAGAGAATTACAACGTCTGATAGCATGCAAAAAATAACACAAATAAGGTGGATCCCAATGGGCTTGAAGTTCCATGAGTGGAATGAAAATCCTGAAAATTGCTCTTGTCTGTTGGTCACAAAGGCAACTGTTAGTCCTCGCTGCATAATTTATGCATTGGTTATTTTGGCACGATTAATTTGCATTTCCAGTTCGCTGGTTTTAATATTGCAACATTTGCGGTGATTTTAACGTATTAAATTTGGGGTGATGCACGAGGCACGCAACAATTAAATCCACCCCCCCCCCCGTCCTCAGCCAATTTTCTTTGGTTTTTCCTTTAAAAATATTGCTTGTCATTGTAAATAAGGATTGATATGATAAGTTATTATTAATCGTCATTTTCTTTCTTCCCACATTTTGATATTAATTCAGTTCTTTCCCAGTCTTATAAAAACTACATTCACTTTTTAACCTTAGTTTTCCAAACTCGTTAGTCCCATCACATTGAATTTTTCTTGCCTTTGTATCAAATATCATCCGATTCATGCTATCTTTTAAAATTTCCATATCCCCTTTTTAAAACCATCTTCGATTTATTTCCTCTTGCCCCAACTAAAACTAATAATGTGAATAGGTTGAACCCCATATGCTCTGAGGTTTATTGGTCTATTTTGTCCTAATATTATTAATCCTCTCGAATCCCATCAATTTGGCTCTAAAAGTGTCTTCCAAAATATGCTTTTTGAGAAAGTTTTAGCTGCATTCCAAATCGGCACTTTTTAACTTGAAATGAGTGGCATTGATGTATATTGATTAACAACGGAGAAGATAAATTGAAATTGTCAGTACAATTCGATATCATGTGCTACAACGTTTTTTTGTGATTTAGGTGGAGTTGGTTCTCTACTTTTTGCACTGCAGGTTTCAAAACGATTTGTGCTGAGTTTGGTTGTTTTGTGGATGTGCACTTTTTGCATAAATTTGCGTGACAATAAATGTAGGAAAAAAATTGTTTGTATGATGCTAGTGGTTGATTTACACTCCTAACAAAACAAAGAAACGTTTTTTGTGCTCTTCCACATTCACAGCAATGATGTTCCTCGTTCCTGATAGAATTTCTTTCGTTACAAATACTTTAAAATGTTAGCAAGTTATAGGTTTTTATGACACATTGCCATCCTCCTGCAATCACGTTTCTTTGTTTATCATAGATCATGCACGTTGAATTCTCCACATTCCTTATGCGAAATAATGCCAAGGAACCAGCAGCTTGACAGCAGTCATGCCTTCAATTTTCTGAAAGTTTTTCTTACAATTTGCGCACCGTCATCATGCAATTGAATTCGATATTAAGTTTCACATAATTTAGTATCGTCTTCCCAATAATTACTCTTTATGTGAATTTCTTTCTCAAAAACGTCCATTTAGATTTATCCATTTCATAGTTTTACTTTAGCATCCACTTAAAAATGTTAAAAGAGTCGTTTGTAATTGACAGGGACAATGTACAGGTACAAGTACAGTGTACTTTCATACGCAGCACTATTGCTGTTTTCAGATTTTTGTATTTATTCCCCATTGTGTTTTGGTTCTAATTTTAAAGCTTGGATCTCTGAAAGCTCAAGATAATTTGCTTCTTTCATCCGCCCGTTTTCGTGTATGACCTTCAGAGCATATGGAATTGCATATTGTCTCCCGAATATTTATTTGTTTACCTCGTAGATCTTTGTACGTTGTACGGAATAAAATATAATGATAAAGTTCCTTTAGATTCTATGGTATTTAACTCGTTTTTTTTTTAAATTCCACCTCCAAACCCACATTCAAGTCGATTACAACAAGGAGCCATGTTGCATTTATAAATTTAGTTAAAAAATAAATAAAAATAAACTGGGAATTGAAAACAATAGCAGAGCCTGGCTAATAAATGAAGATACGGATTTTAGAGTATCATTTCAAATTCAGCTAGATGCATTCATGTGCTTGAAATCTTGCAAGTATTGATTTTGAAAGACTGCGTTTATATCCCAATGTCTTTTACTGTCCAAATAACATTAATTATCAAAATACACTGTAAAGATATCATAATCCTTGTTGTGCTAGTTTCGTTTAAACATGATGTAGCCAGTAGAAAATTGTTTTATATTTCTTCTCAACATTCGCTGTTGTTGTATCAACAATACAACGTGCACTATGATTGGCTTTTGAAAGTTTATATTTTCAGAAAAAAAAGCAACCTAAATTGGTAAAAACCGATTGTTTGACTACTAGAACAAGCTGTATTCTGTTAGGTAAGCGTATTTTCTTGATTTTGCCATTGTATAAGCAATTTGATGATATTCACATGGATTTTGTTGCCATTGCAATTTTTGAATTTCAAGCCTGTCTGACCCAAAAAACCCATGCACGATTGCAGCGCCATCTCTATTCGTATTTAGGCTTCTCATTTTCGAATGGAAGAAGGCGATGCACTCGTGTTATGCTCTTACCTCAGATTTCTAGTGCTCTTGTTTTGTCTCTGTACTAGTCTGTAGTTGACCATGCCTACTGTTAGAAAGCTAATCCCACTATTGTTCATTAGTTGTGCCCTACTTCTAATTGTTTTTGTACCTAATTTATGTGCGGCCGAAGAAACGAAAGCAGGAAGCGGTAACAACAGATCCAAGAAGTTACAAATTGGTGTGAAAAAGAGAATAGACGACTGTCCTTTCAAATCGAAAAAGGGGGACTTCCTACATATTCATTATGCGGTAATATAATTAATGCATTCTTTATTAAATAACAGTACATTCTTAAAAGGCCGACTGCGCATGCATACTTGCATGTTTTCATCAAGTCTACGCCCACCAGTCTGTGTCACCAACTTGTTTTCTGAACTACAGTCATGTTTATAGTTGTTTACATAATGTTTATTGAAGTTTAGTCAATCCAATATGAAACAATGGGCCAATTTAGAAGAGACTGGAGTCTGGAGGATTCCAAATTCCTCATTTAGAAGTAAATTCTTTCATTATTGACCTTGGGCTCTATAGACAATTGCTATATTAGCGACCAGTAAGATTAATTGGAATTCCATGACCTTCATGATGATAAAGATAGTCGTAATTTTAAAATTTTTGAATCATGATTTCTTAGAACATTGAGTGTTGCTGTGGGATAATAGGAATTCTTTTACATCATAGTCGGGTTCAAAACAAACAATGCAGCAAAGGTTACTTGGCAACATAAAGCAGCAATTTTATAAGATTTCATTATCATGGTCATCATGAGCATGTTATGGGATAAATGTTGGATTTATAAAGTCACAACGCTTTCACAAGATTAATTGGATATCAATCATGTACTAAATATAATCTATTTGTGGTTCAGTCAAGATTGAGTCACAAAGAATGTGGTCTCCATTCCATCTTGCATCACCAACTAATTTGTTGACATTTCTTTATTTCAGGGGAAACTTGAAGATGGTACAGAATTTGATAGCAGCTATTCACGAAATCAGCCCTTGACTTTTACTTTGGGAGCTGGCCAAGTTATCAAGGGATGGGACCAAGGATTGTTGGGGTAAATTAAAAATATATTTTGTCTTCTGATAATCTTAATCGAAACATAAATTTCGAAAAATAATTTTGTGAAAATGTATAAAACGATAAAGAGGTTACAACATATACAATTTTGAGATTGAAATTTAGACTGCAATTGTACCAGCTCCGTAATCTAGATGACCTACATGTATATTACTGATATGTGAATGAATTCACAAGCCAGATATTTCACTTTTATAGAATGTGTGAAGGGGAGAAGCGAAAATTAGTCATTCCTCCTGAACTTGGATATGGAAGCAGTGGAGCGCCACCCAAAATTCCTGGTGAGTTATCAGTCATAAGATATTTGAGACATCTTTATCAGCGTATTGTTCACAAGTTCCTCTAAAAATTTGCTTTATTTTTGGTAATTTCAGGCGATGCTGTCCTCATTTTTGAAGTGGAATTAGTTAAAAATGACCGAAAAAGTGAATTATAGAAAAATAAACGTGTTTGATCACATTTTGAATAACATGTATATGAGCAAGGTTTTTCAAAGCACTTGATATTCGAATTATTTCCAATTAATAAATCTTTTGAAAAAATTACCTAAGAAAAAAAGCTGGTTTGTTGTTTAAAACTTTTTCTTGGTTTCCATTTCTAGGGAAGAGAGTCCTGCTAACTATTTTCCTAGTAGATATGCACATTTAATTTAAAATATAATAGCAGTGGGTTGTTTTTTTCAGAAATTCAGGCTCATGTATTTTTAAAAATATGACATTATCAAAGTAAAATTCCAATATTCTATTTGCCTACATGTATTTTATTAGACATGTCTTTTGTAATTATGGCCCGTGATATAGTGTACATTCGATGGTTTGATTTTTTTTACCAAATAATCAAACTAATATCGTTACTTGGTTTTCCTTATTATGCAATTGAAGCACCATGCATTTGCCATACACACTATGCTGTTATCATTTAGATACATGTACATGTATATCAGTTTTCCCATGGTTTTTTCTTCCATCATTTTTGATGCATATATATTTATATGTATTGTACAGTAATATGAAAACGCAATTCAAGTTATTTGAAAACTGCTTATTGACTATAAATCGATTATCTAGAGTACCTGTGTTTTTTCAATCTTACTATTTTTGATAACTACATCTGCATATGGGTAACTTTTTGTCGTTAGATGTTCTTTTCCATGATTAGGAATAAATAGGCATGGAATTGAGAAGTCCCCCTGCAGCGCATGAAAACATTCTCGTTCGGCATATAAATTTTAAAATTCAGCAATTTAAAGCTGCCGCCAATTTACAGATGATATGCATTTATCATGACTGGCGATGGGTGGCGCTGACATCCCACCACCTGTTCAATGCTAAGAAGTTTGTCTACAGGCGGTGGAAGTTATAGTTCGCGAACTTTTCCGAGTTTGTCATGAAAACGAGCACCAAAAACAAATTTTGTATCTTTGGACCAATTTTCAAACAAGTTAAGTTAGTAAAAGTTTACTAATTTAGCAGCGGCTGACATTGCCATAAGGATTAATGGTGCCCTGGATAGCCAATTAGCGCTCACGTGCCGTATCAGATTAAACGAATTGCTGGTCTCTCATTGGTGATTAGTTCGAAGTTTTGGAAGGAGGCATGGCCGTTGCCATGACGATCAAACAGGCGAATGGAGCGAAATAGCGAATACAGCTTCGTTTATCGAGATTTGTGAAGTTCGAAGCCGAAGCGAAGTTTATTTGTTCCTCTCGTGCTGGGGATTCTAAAGGGTGAACTGTTTGCTCGCGTTTTGTGCTTCGAAATAAATGCTCACTTCCACTGGGATATGCGCTTCTGACTGAATTTCAAAGGCAACGAAAGAAGGGTAAGAAACATGTTTGTTGTTTTCGCTTATTTCGAGTTTGCCGATTTGTTCGACAGTGCTTGCTCCACTGGCTTCGGCTCGGTGCCCTTGATAACGTTCACCACACACCAGCTCCCAAATCCTGCTTGGTTTCTGGCCGATATAGCGGCTTTTTGGGACCAACATTTGTTGTTGGTACGAGCATTTTCGCGTAATACCCAGGTTTGTGTAATGTGTCTTGGACTTCGATTGATCAAAGCCCGCCTACTTCGAAAGAGCTAGGTTTGGTTCTGCTAATAGAAACTCGAGTTAATACTTCGGTTTTTTTCTACTGCGTTCATTCACCGCTTTATCATTATCCTCTGACAAGATAGTAGCTACCGCAAGCTGACCCAAGGTTTGAAAACTGGTGATCCAAATAGGCCTTGCAGTGGGTGGTGCGGTGTACATGTACCTGTAGCAGGAGGCCCAAAAGGGGCGGGACGTTCAAAAAGTTGTTTATCACCTGCACCCGTGGGCACTCAACGTGTGACCTTTGAGCGATTATTATCCTGCTCTAGAGACACCAGTTGTCAGGGTATATTTGAATGGAAACGACCCGAGACATTATCTACATGTGCATGTATGAGTATATTCAAGGGAGGGTATGGTCCCTTGAACTTAAATGTTACGTTTTTAAGTGCTCGACATGGTTGGATTTGATTACAGTGTATCTGTATCATTATCCACTGCATTTTCGATTGGCCCTCAAATTCTCACGAATTGAGGTAGCAATGTCTCCGAAAGGATTGTGTTCTTGTAAAGATGTTTATTTAAACAACTTAATTTTTGAGGAATGGGGACACACCCTTCGTGCACAAACGCACAAATTTGATCCTCGTACAGGACGGTGGAGGTACGAACAGGTTTATAAATAAAAAGTGCGATGACATAAAATGCGACCTGAACGAGTTTAGTTGCGTGCCATGTCTTCGAAACTCACGGTACATCTTTAATGCAACAAGACAACTTTAAATCTGAATACATGTACAAGCAACAAGATAATTTTTGTTTATTCCTGTGAACTCGAGCCTGCTTTAGGCAGATAACGCAGCAGTTTCAGATTTTGCCTCCAAGGAACGTTTGAGCATTTGGGGATTTTGTGCAATTTACTTTCCCTCATTTGCAGCAATTAGATTGGAGTAACTACAGGTGTTGCCATTGGCAACTTGCTCCAAATTACAAAATAGCCAGACGTGTTTGTGTGAAATTATTTCATCCAAGTCAAGATCGAAGCCTTCGATGCTTACATACACTAAATTAACTACTGTCAGCATTCATTTATAAACGGCCCTAAGAAGTAGCAGGTATAGGAATGCAACCCCCGTTTGTTTCTGGTAACTTGTGTCGAGTACAGGCCATATTTAAATTATTTAAACAGATTTTAAGAATGCGAGCTTGCCAGTAGTTGGCAAGTAGTTGCGTGAAATATCTTCTAACACCTGCATGGGGTCTTCACTTATCGTATACATATAGCTTTTGACGATGGATCTACGTTGAAGTCACTTCCTGCACTATTGCTTCGTATTAAAAG
Organism: Kryphioiulus occultus; assembly: GCA_034687865.1. NCBI lineage: Eukaryota > Metazoa > Arthropoda > Diplopoda > Julida > Julidae > Kryphioiulus > Kryphioiulus occultus. The sequence goes on from JAQGAF010000162.1 coordinate 20,684, forward strand.
TTCGTTCTGCATATAGGAAGTTTACATTTGTGTTGCAAGCTGCATGCATTTCGAAGTTAAACTGCAAAATGCACGAGTACATGTATTATCAACATGTAACCCGAGAAATAAATGTGCGGCCACTTGCCCCCATTGATTTTTTACGAGAACCCTTATAAGTTGAATGGTGTCACGCGAGCTTAGTGCATGCTAATATATCAGCTTGACATGTATTTTCAATAACAATTAAAATTGAAATGGCCAAGTAGGTCTTTAAAATGAGAGCTTTGTACTTGGCGAACTCAGATCGCAAGTCGTTATCAGAAACCGAAATTGTAGAAATAACGACGTACAGCTTGATTGATTTCTCTCACCACAATTGTACGTACAACACCGGCGCTAAATTATGTAGCAACCATTCCCATGGGTAAAGCTACGACTTAAGATTAGTGGTTTGATATCCACTGGGAACTTTCGCTTTAAATCTCAGTCACTGTATCTCATTTCAGTCACCCAATCAGGGTGTCATGGCGTCTGTGTGCATATGACATGTTGTTATGTCACAATTTCACGCTTCCCAAAACAGTCAAAAGGATATTTACTTGTTGTTTAATAACTGCCATACGCTTGTTTATTAGGTTAAACCATTTTTACTTAAATTGGGTAGAAAGGACTTTTAACGTTTTGGGTAATGAATTTTTTACGTTTGGGAAGCACTGATATAAAGGATACATTCTGTTGAAATGCAGGGAATAAATGTCAGAAGAATAAATGTTGTCATTTTAGACATTGCTCTCCTGGAAAACCTGGCATTAATTGTCAGGGAAATTGAAAAGGCCTGGAAAAGTCAGGGAAAATTGATTCACTTTGATTCTTTGAAAACGTCATGGAAATTAATTCAGATCAATAATACATTTGACATGTATTTATGTATTGGTTCGCACGAAAAATCAAGCGATGACAAGTAATTCTGTAGGTGATACAGTTTATTACAATGTAATAATTAAATTGTAATTTTAAAAAAATAATCTAAATTTGCGGTTTCCTTACGAATATTTCTTGTTTCCTCGTTATGGTATGATAGGCCTATGCCTATATTTGACAAAGTGTCTAACACCCCTTTACATTTAGCCTAAACGTGTCGAATTTCACCAATCGCCTGCAACACAAGCTTTATGTATGGAACATTCAAAACTATTAATGAGAAAAATTATATGCAAAACAAAATGAAAAGTTACGTGTAAGAAGAAATAATTATAGCATACCTTATACTTTAGCATGTCATATTTTTGCATTTTCAGTGGTCAGGGTTGTCAGGAAAATTTGTTTTAATTGGAAAAGTCAGGGAAGTTGAAAATTCCACCTCTGGGGAAACCCTGGTGAAAGTCGTTGTGCACATGCAAAAGATGATCGGATTTCTACGTATTCCAAGAATGTCTTTTTTTTTACTTTTTTTAAATTTGACTTTAAAAAAAATTAATTGGGGAAACACTAACTGGACTAGAATATGCACTCACTTGTGGTGCTCTCAGAGATTTATTCTATGAATTGAAAAAAACGTTTTTTGCGGAATAGCCATTAATGCTGGGAATTGGATGCCTGATGCAGATGAACTTTTTTTATTTAATAACCACTATCGTGCAAATCTCCGATAAGATGTTCTCGGATTAGAAAAGGCAGAAAATTCACCTCTCTTTTAATTGAAATTCTGAAATTCGAGCCTTCTTTAATCGTTTCCTGCTAAGGTAGCCATCGTCCACTAACAGCGGCAGGCTTGTTTTACCCTCAGCGGTTTGCAAATTGCAAATTGCATCCACGGCATGACTAATACCTGTTAAGCTTTTCGTAAGCGTGTTTCCAATGAAATGCATAAATCTGCGTAACGTATACAATGCATAAGGAGGCTCTGGTCATAATCGCGGTCGTACGTGCCCGCCAAATCGGTTCCTCTCTAGCGGTTTGGCTTCGATGAACAATTATAACGAGTTCGTTGTTGAGCAGTTTTCGCTGCGTAGGTCTGTACAAAGATTTCATCGTAGAGAAAAATGACGGAATTCAATGGAAGGGATGATACCACCGATAAATTCCATTTTTTTACTGCATTTTTTTTGCTTAACCTTAACTGCTATCGAAACGCCTTTGGCTCGACAATGAGGGCAACAGGATCCGGGGGGCGCCTGAGGCGCGTTTTTTGCTTGTGTCAGGGCCTCTCCTTCATTCCTCCTTGCATGGGTACAGCTCTCATCCAAATGTTCTCTTTCAAATACTTGAGAGGCAGCATTTTTTGGGAACGTTCAAGTATTATGTCATCACAGAATCGTGAATTTTATCCCCCTGGCCGCATCAGCATTCACCATCATTTTACAACACTTTCGCCTGACACTGAGGACATACCGAACTACATGTAAAATCTAGATAATGGCGAAAACCGCGATGACACGTACGTGTTGGTGTATATTTTCCACTTTGCAATGGAAAACGCAGTACTAGTTAGCCTTCCAGCAACACAGTAACGTTTTCTAAAGTGTTACCAGTACGAGCTCCCACAATCCACTGCAGAAACCGTCTAAGCAGTCTGTTCACCTAATTAATTATCGCGTTTTTCTGTGGAATATCCAGTTGCGCCATTGTAAGTTAAATGAAAGGTTAGATAGGGTTACCTATAGCCTCTGTTGCACAATTTAATGTAGGAATTTTTAACACAAGGTTAGGAAACCTGTAGCTAATATGGAAATCAATGAAATATTCAACTTTCTTGAGCAAGTAGTGTTAAAACTGTGGGTTTATTTAACCTAAAACTTAGCTTTGAATTTTGCACTACCATATCATCAAATGGATGTGATCTTGGCAATATCACACGGTTTGTTGCTTGGTAAACATCACCTATGAAGACCATAAATAACAAGTGTTATTACCAGTAATTCCAGGTTAATGACAAACCTTAGGTTAACCCTGCGTAATAGCTGGATTAACTTTTTTCTCATGGTTACCCACGGTTAACTGCTAACTTTCTGTGGTGAAATGCTCTTCCATAGGTTTACCTTGAGTTTTGGTTAACTTTTGTTGGTGCAATCAGGTTTAAGTACATGTAGTTACCTCTCGTTACAACATCATGCACCGAAAAAATGACGAATTGAGTTAATTTTTTAATCAAAATTAGAGCAAAAATTATGGGCTCGGCATTCGATTAACCTTCCCACAGTGTAACTTTGAAATGCGTCATTGGTTATCAATGACAGAGCAATGTGGACTTTCAAAACAGTCAGTATTGCTGATTTCTGAATGCCCAAGGCGTTAATTATAGTTGTGGTCAGTTAAGGGTGTGTCCAACGTGTACACTGTATATTGAGTAATGATTGGTTTATCTTGGATTGCGGTGACGGAAGTATCAAAGTTAAAAATATTATTTCACTGAAGAAATAGGTGGGAAGTTTTGTAAATTGTTTTATCATTGGGTGTCAGTTGTTGATAAAAGCATAAACGGGATCTTATTTGTCGGTTTATTGAAATGATATAGCAAGAACATCTTGAAGCGGATGTTGCCATCGCTACCCTTTGTGGATTATTTGACATCGACATTGCGTGCATGACTTTATCACATGTAGACAACTGACAAGTTCTTCGAAAGAGTAATTTATGAGTCACATCAATTGAAGTTATTTGAAGATAACTATAGCAGTAGCACATCATTTCTAATATCAGTTTTAATCTGATTCATTGGTACATTTTAAATTATCATTTGTTGTAACTGTTGAATTTCCTGGTTAGTTCATTCGAAGAAAATAACAAAATGTATGTACAAAAGATGTACAACTGATAATTTAAAATCGACTATTGTGAATCTATGATTGTGATAACAATATTATTTGGTTACCCAATTTTAAATTAACAGGAAAACTTAGACCCAATTTGATAACATATCTGCAAGCATTTTTAACACGCATCCCTGTAATCGAAAAACGTTTACTTAAACAAATATCATGGATACTGTCTTACATTCGCAGAAAAAATAAACTTAAAATAAGTGTTATAGCCCTACTTAATTCAATATAAAGGAACAACCCATATTCAATGCGTATAGGCAGCTCTACAGTCCTACTCAGGTGGACAAACTTGACGAGAGATTCATGTTTCGGTTAATTTGCTGCATACAACTTTTTGCACGACACAGGTCATTAGATTTTTACCGGAAGACGTTTCTGGCGCTGCAGCTAAACAGGGTATTTTGAAATTCAGCTTTCGTTCTAAGTTATTAATTTACCCACGTAAAATACGACGAGGATTCCAACTGGTTTAATATCTCGACTGTTGCAACTCTGTATCAGTTCCCCCCTGCTGATTTCGGGAAAATACGTGCCAAGTGATTTTTCGATTTGTGGACCATGGTCGCCAACGTGAATAGGATGTAAACTGCATTTTGGTTATGCATGAAATGGGCCATGCATACATTGCACCCTTTCGTGTCTGGCCCATGTTTGCAGTTCAAACGAGACCACACCAAAATAATTCGAACAAATGCGAAAAATAAAATTGTTAAATTTATGGACGTCTTCAGGGCATACACTGTATTCCAGTTGGTGAGCAGCCAAGCGATCATATATTGGAAACCCTGTCAAATCCCATGAATGGCCGTTGCATCATCAAGCACCACAAGTCGTTATACTGGTCATCCTTCCAGGAATATCATTTTCTTGACCTGAGGTATTTTACGAGGAGGAAAGCGTTGTAAACTGGTTTAGAGACAGAGTAGGCTTGTTAAAGTTGTTGTTGAACTTAGTTTCCCAACCTCTACTCATTCATTCTATTGGAGAATGGTTCATCTTTTCCAAAGTTCAGTTATCACCAAAACTACCTGTCCAAACGATCGAAAAGAGTCCTTCTGCATGTCACAGTTCGTATACTCGTACTATACGAGGTCAGTACGTTTGGACTTTTGCCATTAAATCCAAAATTCGACAGGACAAGTAACCTTGTGTTTGACATTGTGATACAGGTGTAAATGGTATCATCCCTCAACTTTGGTTGAAAGCCACACAAGATAACACGTGCGACCAATTCCCACAATGTAGGTGAACATCAAACATTTATTTAGTAGTGATGCTAGGTGTGCTGCATGAACTACAGGACCAATCATATTTCACTCCTACTAATATAATCACTTTCACATCGACACATTTTGCGCACTGTAGTGCAGTTCAAATTGTTGTACATTACGCCCACGACCATTAGGCCATGTACAGGTACGTAGGACTACTGCTGACCAATTTAAGGTGACGTAAACGTAAGTTTGCAATCTAAGGAATGCTTGATTTGCAAATGTGCCAAGGCCCAACTCTATCTGTACTTATTATCAAGAATTTAATTATGAAATAATCACCTAAGATAAGTTTAACTTATTTGGTCTGGTGCTTTATCGGTAATATTATTATTTCTTTTTTACTTTTGATTTTCTGGAACCGTTGTCGCCTATAGAGGTAGCTCAGGTCACATGCGTAATAACTTGCATTCACAGCAATTAGGTTATAAATACATGTGCATGTTTTTCTAAAAATCATCAATAATACAAGTACCACAAAATAGGGGTGCATTGGGTGGATAATGAATGAGCTATATTCGCCTATTAACTCTGCTAAAGTGCAACCTGCTAAAGTTTGAACAACATTAGATTACATCGTTATTGATACATTGTGCTGTATGAAAATGACAAAATTTTGCACATTGTTGAATGATTGTTGATGGTGATGAGACGCGTTGAATGATTATGATGACTAAATCTCATCAACTAACATTTCGAAACAGCCAATATCTGAGGCTTGTTCGGTGTGTGCTGATGCAGAAAATTATCAGTTTTGAGCTCTCATTGAATAATCATGAAAGTTTCCCTATTCATCTTCATACATGCAGGAACAAAAGCTTTGAAATGTTTAATCGGCAACAGTTGATTGACTTCAAATTGGGAAAAACAAACCTTTAATAATCAATGTGAAATACGCAATCGTTTCACATAAAAATCCAGTAGTATCTATGATGATCAAAGCGTAATGAGGTATAGGCTGCCTATAAATAGTCGACAACAAAATGGCGATCATAGCTATGCATCGCTAATGACCAACACATTTCAAGAACAAGAGAAAGTGTTTCCATGCTTTTTTGTGCCACTCCTTTCATGGTCACTGTGAAATTAGACCTACAAGAACCGAAAAATATCAAGAATTTGATTATGGAAAGTAAAAATTTTGGTTATTGAAAAACAAACACGCCTCCACGCAAATCCTTATAACCAATAAGGACAAAAGCGTGCCAGTGATAATTGCATCGCTACTTCATGGACACAAAACATTTCATGAGACGTGACTTAGAATGCGAACGAACGTGTGACCCGATGACTAGTGCACGCCAGCCACCATTTCTCAATAAAACTATCGCCATGTTTGCGTTTTAATTTACCTAGCAGCTGCAGTTGCCAAGAAAACTTCCTTATGGCAAATCTCCGCATTTGTTAGCATTTGAAATTCGACCTCCATGTGCATGGTCGTCTGAAGCAGTTGCATGGAAGGTTGGCCAAAGACTTTTCTTAAATTTGGCGTTTTCTCTTATAAGGAGCTGGACTGCGAGTGGACTAATGACCTAATATGAACTTTGCGGTAAAAAGGCAAGTTCGCTGCAGGGAGGAGGGGTCAGACGTGAGGGGAGCCTGGGGCTGCCCAAATACTCGGCAGAGGTCAGTTCGGGAGTCGGCCACGAAATCCTTTGCCAGGCGGTTCTGCTTTCGAAACGCAGAAAAAATCAACACATTTCGATATTAATGGGCTGGCCTGATTTTTTATGCAATGTTATACTTTATTAGGCTGATTTGAATTCAAACTTGGCACGATCGGACCAACCTCAGACTCATTTCGTTAGGCACGAGAGATATTTAGATCAATTTGTCCAACGAAATGAAGCTCATCCTTGAAGCTGGCTGGCCTGTTTGTCTGGAGCCAGTCGCTGCACATTTCTCAAATTCTCGAGAATTTCGACAACTGCCCAAATGCCAGTCATGGTAGCCAACCCTTCGCCAAATAACAGCATATGCCCCAATTTGGCCCGTGCGTGGGCAGCGCCAAATTTCGTTTACCATCTGGCTGTGACACAATCACCCAAGTGTGATGTGATAAGTAGCCTGGTTGTCTTTGTGCTGACTGCTGAGTGGAATGACAACACACTGGTGACTGGTGATGTCCCCAAACTTGACGAAGCTAAGATTTGAGTTTCTTGAACATTTGCCTGAATCTAGCAGCTGCACATATAGGGTCTGGTCAGTACGCAGAACCCCTCATGACAGTGTATACTGCAAGATTACATATTGCCAAATACAGTAACGGTATTTTGTCATGTAACTACTCCTGCAATTCTGTTCAGTGTTCAATACTCAAAATCCTACTGTGAACAAAGATATGTCATGGTACGACCATTTGGATGGACATCAAAATCATTGCTAAAGTGTATACAGCAAGGCTGCATACTGTATTGCCCAATGCAGAAACGGTATCTTGTCACGTAACTACGCCTACAACTCTATTCAATACTCGATAACCTACTGTGAGCAAAAATATGCCATGGTAGGACCATTTGGATGGACGTCAACATCATTGCTAAATAAACTAAATTGGAATTTGATTAGGTTTTTCAAAGGCCTTCTCAAGGGACCGGCCTGGTATTGAAAGAAATAAAAAGTATGCCTGATTGAAAATTAATAAGTATTTGGTAAGTTATTGGATGAATGGGAGTTATGGGGTCGATTTTCTTAATAATTATGTTAGTGTATATAAATTACTAGCAAAAACAAGATTGTGTGCTTCTGAAATTACCTATTGAATCAATATGAGTGTACTGAATCAAACTTTAATTATGATGTATTGGACTAACAAAAATAAGTTCATATTATGTGGTTTTAACTTGAAAAATGACTGATTGAACGTGACCATACGGATTGTTGTTAAACCTATTTTATAAATATTAGGTGAGGTTAACTAATTATGTAATGGCCTGCACATACAGGCTCTTTATGAACTTCGTTCTGCGATTTTTGAAATAAATTTCAATTTCAATTACGCCTACACATACAATTACAGTGCATGATTCCAAAAGATAGTCTTTAGCAGTTAGAAATTCAATTAAGCAGTGATGTTGTTGACCACCCTGATGAGTTAGCGATACATTGCCGACAATAAGGAAGAGTTAAGCACCTATACAGTACACGTAAGAACAATAACATAATCAATAAATTGATTCATGCGTTATCACATTTTCAGCTTTTATCAGGTTATTATTCAATGCAAAAGTGCACTCGGGATTGCAGATAATTCCACATTCTGCTTATGCACTTATGTGGTTTCCACTGTGTTAGTCATGCGAGCGAGTTGTTCAATTTACGCCATCAGTTATTTTCCATCAAATTTCCAAAATATATTATTATTCCCCATATATACGGATAATTCTCATAGATTATTATGATTACTAATGGAAAGTCTCGTCTTATCGACAGACAGCTAGTACAGCATATTTTTTGGGTCTTAAGGACATTGAAATGGGGAAAGAATTAAGGTATATTGAAATCGTTTTCAACTTCTTGGCACTTAAGCTTAGTAATAATATGCATAGATTACACAGCATTTGGAGATTGAAATTTTAGGTCGTTCGTTCGCATCATATACGTCAATTTTATTAAGGTTTTGATGGCAAGCCAATATGCTTGTCATCGGTCATGTGAGATTTGTCTGCGATTACAAGAACTGCATCCTTTTATGGTATCTTGTTAATTAATATTCATACGCCCATGGAACACCACATACCGGTGTGCTAAGGCTCAATAAAGTAACACTTGCTCATTCGTCAAATAAAAACTTTGCCAGAGTACTGACTGCTCTGTCAACTCTGCTTTAAACTGGAAGACCTGATGATTAAGTTTATTTGGATTAGACTTTATTTGATGCTTGCTGTGCACATGACGTGAGCCCTATATAAACGACAGGTTTTAAGGCTAAACGTTGACTGACGTTTTTACGTTCGTCAAATCATATCAGCTGTTTACTCACGATTTTTGATTGAAAACAAGATTATAGTATATTGGTATATGGCGGTGATAAAACCTAGCGTATCTTTTTTTGCGACCGAGGTCTTGTATCGGAATCAAACTACATGTACTTGTACAAGGGACTAAATACGAATTTTTAGTCATTGTAGGATATTCGTCTGGCAATTTTGACAAATAGGGTCTACATTAATATTTTTTCTAGGATATTTGGGGTTTCAAGGGTATTCAATGGTCCAAAGGGATATAATGTACTGTACATGTAGGCCTACATGTACGTTGCGATCAACACAGGTGGCTCAATGAATCGTTTTTCTTTTTCTTTCTTAGATTACTTTGTCGGCCCAGCTTCTCAAATTTTTTGTTCATTACCCAAAACCGCTTATTAGAAAGTTCGTTTTATAAATTCGGGTAAAATATACATTATCAGCAAAAATGATTTACTTTAGTAATAAATATTTTGTTGGACTGCTTTAGAGCATTGGCTACACACTTACTGCTTACTCAAGACAGGGTTCATAACGTCTGGGAAAGTCAGGGAAATGAAATATGGACAGGGAAAGTCAGGGAAATTCATAATGTCTGGATATTTGTTGTGGCGCAACTATTTTGATTTGTATAATTATCTCATGAAAAGCATTAGAAAAGCTGTATTTGTGATCTACTTTTTCTACAAATTGCGCCTACAGCGTGTTCATTGTCATTAATTCTCCTTATGAAAAAGTCACCTAAAATGTAGTATTTTTGTTTAAACAAATTTCGCCTAGGGCGTTTACGTCATTATGTGTTTTAAAAAAAATATTTCAAGGAAGTCTTAAACATGTGAATCGATCAGAGGCAAAAATTCCATGATCCTAATCGAAATTTCATGATTTCCATTACCTGAATTTCTTTTCACTTTTCCAAGACCTCCATAAACCGGCAAACACCCAACTTATTCCACACTTTTTAAGGCAAATTGTAAAGTGCATTTCGAAGTGGCGATTTTTTCCTTTGCAGGTTTGGGAAGCAAGGCTTTGAACGAAACCACCGCGGTGGTATAACCTGCATTTCCAATCAACTTATATACATGTATGTAGAACTTCGAGCCCACCCATATTGGTCTTAATTGTTAATTGTATATTCCGTATTAGACGTTGGAATTCTTTTCCAAATGATGCTTTGATGATGCAGTCCATCCTAATGTGGGGACAACTGCTTAATAATTTGGGCTGATGGGTTACACCCCCTATCACATTCATTGTGCCATGCTCACCTACTGATGCAGTAGGGTACTGAGTTGAATTGAATTGAGGGTGGCCAAAAATTCCACTTTGTGTTAAACGTTCTTTATGGACAGCCCCCTCAGACGTTGCCTGTATCAATGACATTTAAGTGCGGCACGTTCTCAGTTGTTGTCTGGTACAATCGTTTGACACTTGACCTCTGCGCAAAACATTTATTATTACAGGCCTGTCATTGCAATTCGACACCCTGCTGCTCGACCAATACAAAATCTTGCAGTGTTGAGAGCTCCACAATGACAGAAATAGGAACTGGCCAGAACATTTGTTGTTCGCGATTGACCTGGACACGTCAGTCCCAAAGAATGTCAGAGATCGCTCAAGGAGCGTCTAGCGCAATGGCAAAAAATCAGAAGTGTTCTCTCAACAGTTCTTTCCAATTCCCATATAGCTCTCGTTTGGCATTTCCAATCTGAATCTGATTGGATAAGTGGCTGAATGGCGGTGAACCCTTTGGAGGACTGGATAACATTGGCTTCAAGTGTTGCTGTCGCCGCAGCACTCTCCCTTCGGTCATCATCAGACGTGGGAGTTTTGAACCCCATTATAAAACGCGGGCATGTCGATTACCATAAATAGGCAATCACTTGGCCCAGACGTCCTACTCATAACACGTATTAAAAATGGGGTGACCAGAAAAAATGTTATACCAAAGGTTCGAGCGAGCATCATTTCGCTGCACACTTGTTTATCGCTCAATGGGTTATCCAGAAGAAAAAAAACTTACGGAAAATGCATATTATAATTTAAATGGACTATCAACGTTGACCTAAATCTGGACGCGTGCATGTACATGCTAATAATTCCAGATGTGGACTGGCCGACTTTTTCGGCAATAACGGCTCGAACCAGATTTGATGTGTAGTTGCGCAACTGGTCAGTACGCGAATGGGTTTCTGCATTGGTTTATTAGTCAACGTGCTGTTAGTAAAACTTTATAACCGAGTTATGATTTAACCCCTTGGTGATTTTCCCATTGCGGCTTTCCCAAACCGCACGTGCTAACCGGTTGACATGTCATAAAGCAATGTCGGCCATTTTATGGCGTTGCTTGTTGCTCGGGTATTCGCGGTATTTATGGCCGACCTTTGGCAAACGCAGGCTGTAAATACATGTATGCGAATTTTACAAATTGGGAAGTTGCTATAGCTGAGTTATGGCGCTTGGGCAAGTTGACGTACATGTACTAAACCTGGACGTGTCCATCTTGGTAGTTGATACAAACTAGACCAGGGCATGACAGACAGTAACGCTATCATCTTACGAGGGTGATCCATAATAGACAAAATAGCCGAAGGAAGATGGCTCATGGGAACAACTGAGAACTGATCTGATTAATTGCCAAACAGGAATGATTGAAAAAAATTATAACAACTGCGAACATTCAAAGCTGCGGAATGAATGAATGTTTACGGTTTTTTGTCGTCGTTTTTTACCAACCGGCAACGTTATATCTCTTAAGTGTTCCATTTGTGATAATTGACTAACTGCATGCCTCGATGTACAACGGGTTACTGATGTCTCATTACACGAATGCTTAATCACTGTCAACGCTAACTATAGTGTCAGTGACACTGGCGGTTGAACGTTGTATTGCCCAGTCAGAGACCGCGCCTAATTAATTGACATTGTCAATCTGTAACGATATCATTAGACAAATACAAACTCCATATATTCAAGGTTTAAAACACGTGTATTGAAAACACATTTGTCCATTTTGAGCATGATTTAGGGTAAGCCTGTACTGTACTTTGTAATTCTAAATAGCACTGGCATAGGTCATAGTTTCGTTGTGCATTAATATACATGTTTAGGATTCTCCCAGACCTGGGAAACCTGCAATTGCCAGGGAAATTAAAAAGACTCTGGAAAATTCATGGAAAATGGATTTGCTTTCCACAAATCAATAATATTTTTGAGCTTGGTTAACACAGAAATCAAGTGATGAAAACCCATTTTGTGGAATACAATAATAATGAAATTGGAATTTTAAACAAAAATAACCTAAATTTGCTGTCTCCAGTTTGTATACCAATAAATAAATGAAGCATTCCTTCCAGTGACGATTGTAATATTTTTGCATGTTAAGTTATCAGGGTGCACGTCAGAAAAATTTGTTTTACAACCTGGAAAATTCAGGGAAGTGGTTGAAAATTTCATTTCATGGGGAATTATCAAGGGAATTATGCATGTGATCTTTTTGCACACATATTGCACGTCATTATTAGAACGGTATGTGACGGCCTGAGCACAAATACAGGAAATTGCTCGTGTGGAGGAACCGAAATCTTTAATACGTAGCCTAATTCTGAAAAAAATTTAAAAATGGACATAACAATACAAATACAATGTTTTGTGCCATTCCGCTTGTTTAATTTATTTTTCTTCGTGAAAATCTTAACTTTACTGTGATTTGTATACCCTTATTCGACCCCCCCCAACCCTTCCATTACACGTTAACATTTCCGGAAGTTTAATGTTCGCTTCCATAACAGGTATTTAATCGCTCAACTTGATATCATAAAAAATCGATGTTGCCGTTTTATGCTTCTTTGTTATGCAAATAATTTCTAGTCCAAATGTAAGTCGCATCTTACATTCTCTCATTCGAGATGTATTTTGGGAAAAAAAGTGGATTACCTTGTTGATACGTTGCGTTTCTTATTTCGACTAGATTGACCTGAAAACTGCAGAAGTTTGTTTTTCTGGTTTTTCGTCGAAGATCTCGAACGTTTGTAAGTCGGGAGGCGTATTACCGCCTCCTTATCGAAGTATTTTGGATTTATGGGATAATATATCAGCGTGGTTATCACTTGAGTCAATTGTATGTGCTCAGGTAGATATAGAAACAACCTGCCCTCCCCATGTTTGTTTTTCGCCATTGGCCCACCTTTTTCAGTCTGCAAAAGCCGCTAGATCTAGATGCTGTTGGCCTTCATCAACTGTAAACAGACTCTTGGAAATGACCTAAAACACAGGACGTGCTAATTAAAACGAGTTACCTGAAATACTAGAAATACCAGAATGAAATTGGATTTCCTAGCCGCGTCCCCAAGCCATTTTCAACCCTTTCGAGCGTAGATAAAAAGAGGAAAATGAGACATTAACAACCGTATTTCCCAACCTACATGTGGTGAAATTAGCCCTGCAGTTTTTACTATGCAATGCAATTGAAATTGTTTTTCATGTCTGATGTCGGACTAACTTGATTGTTTTAAGCCTGCATCCGTGCGGCTATAAATGCTGGAACAGAAATCTGGTCTATAGAGTTAATCACAAACCTACAGTATATCAGTTTTCATTGATTAGTCGTGTGGTTTTTTAATGCAAAAGATTAGCCTGTGGTGGCTTCTCGTGCTTTCTCACAAGTCAGCATGACAACTAATGCCGATGAACTTTTAACTACTGGTGTAGCTTACATTGCGTGCGAATTATTCTTCGATATGTTTGGCTTAGGGAAACTGCAATGTCCCAGTTTCTCGATTTTTAAAATGAAACGAGATCTAATTTTTTTAGTATCAAAGACAAAAACTATTTCAAGCTTTTAAAAAACACGCTCTGACTTTGATCTGCGTGATGTTTTCTTCATTGTTTCTAACTTCGTCCTTTTGTAACGTTCTTAATTCCGTTCATAATTAACAATATGTGTGCTGCGGCTTGAGAGGCGATTTACGAAAAACTAATTAAGGCGATGCAAAGTAAGGAAAACTTGCCAAAGAAATGCTACAAGGGTAAACAGTAAATTGACCTATAACCGAAATTTGGGACTCCTGATCTAATTTCCAATACTTGCACGCGTTTCTGGGTATGCTGAAGGTCATCTTGGTCGATACACGCATGCAACTATTAAATAGCGTGTTTTTTGAATTTGCCAGCAGAGATTTGTAAAAAAAATCATAACGCTAAACGACTTGTATATCGATTTCTATGCCATCCGACATTCTTGGCTTCCCATTGTTCGCTAAAATGTGAAACTGATAAAAAAGAAATCTATGGAAGACAATTCATGATTTGCTTATTCATGTACATGCACACAAAAATTGGCAAAATATGTAAGTTCATCCCTGTTTATCAGTAACTGTAGCACTTTTTTTGCTTTTTTGTGCCTATGACCTGACCTAACCTAAAAATGTAATTTCTGTAAAAAGCTGCCCTAACGGCAGGCAATCACTGCCAGCTTACGAACCATTAGAAAAAGCCCACTTTCTCATTGCGTTTATGACGGAGTTGGACATAATATATAGTACAGCCATTTCCACACCTAGTAAAACCTGATTGATCCTTAATATGATATCTGCATGCAAGACTGCAAAGGGATAAGTTATATTGCAATGTATCCAAAATTACATTGCAGGTCTGAATGACACTGAGGTGGCGCCACTTGCCTTTCTGAACAATTCATGAATTACATGTACATATACAAGTACTGTATGTACACAACATTTGACAAAATATGTAAGTTCACCCCTACTTATCGGTACCTTTCCTAGTTGTCGCATTTTTTGTGTGCCTTTAACTTAAAAATGTTATTTCTGTGATAAGCTGCCCTAACTGCAGGCAATCACTGCCAGCTTACGAACCATTAGAAGAAGCCCACTTTCTCATTGCGTTTATGGAGAAACAGGACATAATGTATATTACAGCCATTTCAACACCTAGTAAAACCAGATTGATTCTTGATATGGTGTCTGTATGCAAGACTGCAAAGGTTGAGTCATATTGCAATGGATCCAAGAAATAATCCAAAAACAACTTAAAACTCAATTCAAATGCTGGTGATGGCGTTGCTCAATGTCAACGATGCCGACGTGACTGACTTCACCAATTTTTGCTGTAAAACAATAATTGGAAATCTATATTTCACGAATCACAATGCTTACTAAAGTTTGAAACTTGACCACTTCATCTATAGCGGCGCTTTTGTGCTGCAACTGTGGCAGCGTTACGTGAAATTGTTCGTTCTGATTGATGTACCATTTCCCCCCTCCAGTTTATAGCCAGAAATCACGATTGCTCGATTAATCAGAGCACACCTCTCAGAGGTTTGTTACGTTCAATAATTTTGAACAATAAAGGCTTAACCAGCTCAGCAAGGCCCAGATGCGAATGGCGATTGTCATTGCTGCGCTGCCAAGCGGCGAAATTTCTCGCTTCAATTGCGTTGATACATGTATTTGCATTTTTAGTGGTCTGTCGAGGTCATGCTGGTGTTTACATGGGCTGGTTTTTTTGGCGAAATTATCAGAAAATCACAGCTACATAAGTTGACAAAACCGTGTTAAACATTTTATGGCGCGAGCTGCGATGGTTTTTCCTTTATTGGACAGGGTAAATTGAACTCAATCAATATGGTAGTTCTCATTAATCTGTTGCGATGACAGCCTTATGCACTCCACTCGGTGCTCTGATGGTGCCACATATCAGACTTATATCTGCCATTAAGTCGTGCCCAGATCTGTCGGCCCATCATACCACTGATTTTGGCTGTAAATGATAGGTCAGTTCGTGTTTGCCAAAGTCATCTGTTGACGTTTGAGTCTGTGGCGTGAGATGACGATTCCAAGCTGGCGAACATGTGCACGAAGCCTGTCAGATACTGGTTTATACAAGTTGATGAAACAGACACATTGTATGTGATTAAGTTAGGCTGTTCTATGGTACATTATTCTCTGCTGCTGCCCTGCTCCACCATAGACACTAAGAAGGTGAGCTGCTCCTATCGTCTCATTGGCTGGCAGTGATTGCCTGCATTTAGGGCAGGCAAAATTAATGACAAAGGATAGGATAAACATAAAAATAAGCAACAACAAAAATGTAAAATGGATAAATTCCGACAACTAGGACAGGTGTTGTTATTGTTTACTAGACAATTAGGGTTGAAAGTTGAAAATGCAAGTTGTCTATAAATGAGTTTTATATTTAACGTATGAGCACAGTTAATATGTAGAAAAACAGATCTTTTAACGGAGTTTTAACGGATCAATAAGTTATCGATATGTGTCCCCTAGTGATTCTGCACTGAATTGAATTGAACCATCAATTCTAATACATTATAGTGCTCCACACACTCTACATGTGCAGCATGCCTCTGTTAATTTGAGCAAAGGTGTTGCGGCGTATCTGATATATGGTGATCAAGTTTTATGATATCAACAAAAGCATCTCTCAAAGTTTTCTTTCGAATTTTCCAGCGTTCAAATGTGCCGCTAGAGGGCGTTAAACGCGTAAAATGCCACCTTTCAGCTCAGCGCCGTCTAGCGGCAGAAGGCGGAAACGTCCCACAAAGAAAATTTCCGAAAACGCCAAGCAAAACTTTGAGAGATGCTTGCTTGGGTTCACGGAAAGTTGTTCGCCAACATTTGTTCCCTGAAAAGTGGTTCGCCAAAATTTGTTCGCTTAAGTCAATTGTTTGCTTAACCTAACCTAATACATGTACATGTACATACCTAACCTATCCTAACCTATCCTAACCTAACCTAACCTAACCTACACCCAACCTAATACATGTAACTTAACTTATGCGATCAACTGTCTGCGAACAAATGTTGGCGAACAGCTTTCGGGGAACAATTGTTGGCGAACAACCGTGCTTGATGTCATCAAACTCGATCACCATATCCCTAATAATACGACCCAAAAAAAATCACTAAACCGCTGCACTCATTTATTTTATAGAAACCCTGTATCCAGAAGCTTATTTCGTGCACATTTGGAGCAGGGAATATATCGTAGTATATCCGAAAGTTGCAATTTAAGTTACAAATTACTGTGTTTCGGAAACTTGTAGCATCAACCTCATAATTTTCCAGTCAGTTTTGGATGTCCTGCGATGCATGACCCTTATCAATTAACAGATTATCTGTAAACATGTCAGCCTCTCGTCTTTGGCAGTCCCCCTAGTCGAAATGCTGCGTTGTGGTTTTTGTAACCCTCGAAGGTTGCCATTTGTGAGTGACCCCCCCTTGCATCCTGCAACGCTCATTCGTGGTGGCGTGTTACCTGCGATGCCTACACCTGTAATGATGCCCCGAGCATAGCTTTTATGATATGTTCAAGTCACTTCCTATTCGGCATATTTCAATGTTTTGTCGAGGTTTTTTCTCGTCTCGTCTTTCGCACTCTGCGTGAACTCTCTACTGTTTGTCCTCATTACGTTTTTTGGGGGGAAACTTGCTCTTGGCCGTGAATCCTGTTGTGACCCACACGTGTGACTGACTGCGACGCCACCTATTTTTCAACGTACAAACCTGCCCCTCACAATCACTTCACTCGTCCATCGTTGGCTGTCATATCATCATTATACATGTACCTCAGTTTTAACGATGTTTTGCAAGTATTTTATAAATCTGTATCGTTGACCCCCAGGACGACTTTTTTTCTCTCTTCCTGTTGGTGTATTTCATCCTTCTGTCAGGGTGCTGGGCATACCAACGAAGCCACTGTTCTGGTGACCCTCAGCATCTTCTATGCTTACCATATGTGGACTAGTTATTCCGGAAGTGACCCGCCGCCATTTTGAATTAATCATAATAATTGCTAAAGAAATCTATAAATATGAATACTCTCATGGTTACTATCAACCTGGAATACCTGGAAAGCTCAGGGAATTTTGTTTTGAAACTGAAAATTTTCTGGAATTTTTCAAAAATTTATTTTGTGTTTACTCGTTATAATTCTGATAAAACAGCACAAAATGTTCAAAGTACTGGACTGATACTGACAGTTATTTCAGGAAAGCGTTTGTTATTGCCTGATAATCAATTCCACGATTCATCTAAAATTCAGCATTCTACGTAATTCTATTGAGGTTTAACTTTTCAAAAAATTTCGCCTATATGGTGTTTCCTTATTATCATTACTAAATTAAAATGTTGTTTTTAATATGAATGGTCTTGATATCCACACACATCATTTAAAATCATTAAAATATTTTTTAACTTGAAAAAATTCGAAATTGTCCCTGGAAAACCTGGAAAACATATGGAATTCAGTTTTGAGAAATTGGTAGTCATGCACCATAACTCTCGCTACGTCTTCTCAAAAAATTCGCCTGGTAAACATGTTCAAAGCAAACTGATGTTCAAAGTGACTGATCGATACTGAAGTTATTAAAGGAAAACGATTGTCATGTTTTACGAATTTCCTTAATTTTATCGTATCATATATCATTGCATGCATGAGGTATTGGAGGCAGAAAAAAAAATTATTTCACCTCTAATTTCAAACTTTTATTATGTCACGGTGGCTAATTTATGTATTTTTACCCACGCGTTACTTTTCAGCTGTGTTAATGGGCGTGTGCCATGTCTATTATAGGTTCTGGAAAAAATGCAGTTGATATATGTACTGATATACAGGTATATCATTTAAGTGAATCATACGTCTTGGGATATTTTGGATTGTTCATGTACACAAGGATTGTTGTAAACTGATTTCACTATCTGCAGCAAATTTGATTACCCTTTAGCTATTCCACGATTACGTTACAAATGCCTTTGAAAATAGGCAGAATGTAGTTCACGATTAGACAATTTGCGAGTTATCAAGTTTGTTTTTTATCTTAATCGCGCAAAATATACTGTACGTGCGCTATCTCGTTCAGGGTGTATGTGGGCCGAGACCGCAATTGTCATTACTGTCGCAGCATTTTTAATTATTGGGGCTTGTAATAAGTGCGCTAGCCTGGATATTATCACCCTCTTTAAGGTAAGCCTCCCGTATCAATCACATTAGACTAGCTTCGTTTTTGTAAACTGAATTTGGTGGCTTGCCGTTTCAACGGTTTCACCCAAGTGTTTGATTAATTCGCCTACTTACTCTTCAAAATGGCTTGCCTAATGGCTGGGCTGGATCTAATAGAAAGTTATTGTTTGGGATATGAAAGCACGCTTATGCTTGTCATCTATTCCGATAATATGTGACGTAAGTGCAATCTGGAAATTGACTTTCTAGTCCACTTATTGAAATCCACTCGAATTTTACCCTGGTTACCCGACGTGGTATAGTTTTAGTAGTCTTTAATACGAATGCAAAAACATCCAGCTCAATCAAAAATCAACATAGCAGCACCATTACAACCATTCAAGTTTTTTTTAGCAATCACTGCATTACAGATAGGGATTGATGTATTAATAATGACTTGGTGTACATGATATTTGCTGGTTTTAAATTGCATTATTATGATAAATTTATGTTTCTGTCTTACGAAAAAAATGTTCAGGCAATAATATTTTGCAACTGAAATGACAAAAACATTACAAACCGCTTCTTTATTCTGAAATGCAATGTACGAGCGTATGATGAGAAAAGTCTATAGACTATTTACAAAGATGCGGTGCAAAATACACATCTCGAAGCATTTCATAGAAAAATGAGGACGCCCCCTTTAGAAGCAGGCGATTAATGGATGACTCCTATAAAAACTTGTCTGTAACGACAGCATTCGTGTAATTTCATACGATAGTAGAAGTATTGTTCGTCAAAACCAGTGATAAGAAACAAGGAATTGTTGTCACACACGTTATCTCAGAATTTCTGGAATTTTCTTACCGAATTGGTAGGTGTACCTGTGATAATGAGCAGCATTAACGATTTGTAACTCTATGACGTTTATTGCTTTTTTGACAGCGTTTCAGCTAAATTTATCTACACATGTACATGTCATGGCAAAAAAATTGTGACTACTTCGGAATATACATTGCCTCTGCTCTGCACCAGCATCGACGCTATATATGAGAAAGCGGGCTTCTCCTAACGGCTCGTAGGCTGGCAGTGCTTGTCTGCAGTTTGGGCAGGCAAAAATAAATTAGCATAGATTTGTACAAAAAATAAAATGATAAATTGCGATTACTAGGAGGGCATATCTCGTATAGGTGTAACGACACCTTTTCACACATCTTTATGAATTCATCGGCCATAAGCATAGACGACAATTTACTTTTTGGCCAATGTTAGGTTAAAACTTTACATCAAATAAGTTTCGTCTGAAACACGCTAAGAAATGCCATATGTTTTGCAGTAGCATCCCTTTTGATATAACCATGAGCGATCACTGGCATCCATGTAAGTGTATGTGTCAAAATAATTGACAAACATGCTCATTGACTTGTGACTTTTTGGATAGATAATTCGCGATAAGCTTAAGATAAGTTTTAAGAATAATGGGTATGATATTTGTCATGGTGATTTGCAGAAAAAAAAATATTCAGACAAGCCCAGTTGTATAACGGCATAAAAATTCGCACGTTGCACATCAGGAAATGAACGCACGCACGCAAACAAGTGGTACAAGGCTACGCACTTGATAAGAGTAAAGATTCCATTTCTGTTGGGTAATTTCTTACTTAATTTGGGTGTGGGCACGGCCTTAACAACTGGTGTGGGAGCAGAATGGAATTACGAGGAATTTCAACTCGTTTTTTGATTTGTTTGCATGTGTACCTTGAATGAGTCTGCTCTGCCATCGATGATTCAGGCCAGATTGCAATGATTTAGTTGTCAAGGAAATCAGTGAAGAGAAATTAAAAAGGGTTCAAGGTTTTGGCAAACCATCATTGGTTATTGTTTCTTGCTGCATTAAATTTTATGACAATGATGAGGTGCTATTCTTTCAAACCCATTGTGTCATTAGAACAGTGGTTTGTTTCAATTTTTTGGGGTAATTGAGAAGGAATCAAAATGAAGAAAGTTAAAGTTAGTTAAAGCTGGCTAAGAATATTTCGCAAACTAATGTGCTGTTGGCACCCTGCATGCATGTACACAGTCATAAATGTGGACTCTACTGAAAATGAAAGGGTTAGCCATTACGTATCAAACTTAATTATCAGCGGCAATAAGTGATTTCGTTGTAAAACGAGCAAAAACATGGCAAACACATCGCGATATGATAGGGAGAACAAAAACATGATGCAGCCTTTCGACTTTGCGTCTTTTTGGTAGATTTTTGTTTATGCTAGTTCAGTGGAAACGTCAGGAAAATTGGACAAGCCAGGGAAACGTTAGGGAAAATGGATTTACTTGGATAAGTCAGGGAAATTCAACATCAGTACTACAGTTTACCTGCAGCTAGAGATTAGTTAACACAAAAATCAAGAGGAAACAAGTAATTCTGTGGAAGAAAATAAATAATAAAATTATCAATAAAAAGAAATTAGCCTAAATTTTCAATTTCCCAATGAAAATGTGTTTTAACTCTTGTTTATATATGTACATGTATGATAAGCAATAAATACAGTATAGCATTCTTGATATTAGCATATTCTTGAATTTTCAGTGGTCAGGATGGTCAGATAAAGGTCAGGGAAGTTAAAAATGTCATCTCTGGGGGAACTCTGATGTTTATAGGATGACACACAAAAACGTTGTCGCTTTACATGCTTCTTCGATATTCGTAATCCATGCCATTTGCATTCATTTGACACGGTGACCTGTTAAACTTGAAAGAAAAAAAAACTGGCACAGTTTTTGAAAGACAATTTTGAGTCCAAAGTGATCATCTTTCAGAATTAATATTGGAAGCAAACTACATTATAACGTTTCGTAAGAAAAGTGAAACATAAGATGGGAATCGAAATTGTTCGACAGTGAACCACATTAAATTGTTCTAATTCCAGGATTTATCTGATACCGATAGTATTTTAATCATTTTTATGGGGCGGCTGCCTGTGCATTCCAATAATACCTGCGTGAAGTATCATGTTTGGGTCTCGGCTGCAATTTTCAAATCTCAGCAGATAGGAATCAGATTTACGGAATTTGATGTTTATGACGAGGTAGGACTACAATTGAAATATTTGCATGCCGTAAATTTGACAGAATATAATTAGCGATGAATAAAAGCGGAATAGGAAATGGGCAGCGGAGTGGAGCAGGAATGCCCGAACAGTTTCGGTTGTGGTTTTCCTTTTTTCTGTGGGCGAACAACATTTTTTTTTTAAACAAAAGAGTTCATGCCTGCGCATGAACTGTTGAATAAAGTGATATAAATCACTGGCGAACGTGCTTACAGACCTTGAAATTAGTTCTGGTTTTCTTCAAGCAATGGGAGCGGGATAAACTAGACATATAGGCGCAACCCTTATGGAATAATCCGGGCTAATTAAGTGCCAGCGACACCCATCTGTATCTGCTAGGTTTGCTCATGTAGAAAGCAAAATTTCAGTTTTTGGCCAATTTTGTTATCTGGTGGACATTTGTATAGGGCGTGAGTATGAGAAGCAGTGATGTTTTCTACACCTGGAATAGAGTTATAACTTTACAATTACTGTAGTTAAGCAACAGGTACATTGTAGTAATAAACATTTACCAAAACAGCCGTGTTTCGGCATATGAAAGTTGGTAGACATGATAAATATATACAGTACATGTACGTAACAACCTTTGACTTGTAGCGCGTATTATAAATGGATTACTCATAGCATGATAACCTAATTTTATGATGCAAATCCAGTATATGGCTTAGTAAACTTTTCAGCTAGAAAGGAAAAAGCCTTGTTGCAACTGATATACTGTACATGTATCAAAGTCGTCCAAAGGTATTTGTTCCTGAAGTGTTTCTGTTGTTGAAGTAGGTGGGGCTATTGACAAGACTATTACTTTCATAACTCATCATCGATATCTTTTATCGGAAACAGCAAGAGCTAGCTGTCTGGAAGCCAAATGACACTGCAGTATTTTTGACTCATAACTCAAGAGCACTCTGTGTCACCGTTCTAACGAAATCATGTTCCTTTCATTCCAGATTTAGAGTCGGGACCATATCATTAAGTTCACTCAAAATGTGAACATGTCTCAGCGGGAGGATATGATAAACTTTGAGAAGGGCCGCATTCAGGCCCTTCAAGAAGAACGTTTGGTAATACAAAAGAAGACCTTTACAAAATGGGTAAACTCGTTCCTGATAAAGGTAGGCAGACTCCCATGACCCAATATGATATCACTAGGTCCATGTTGTTATTTGTAATTAGGTCTTGAAAAATTGTCTTTCGATTAATGTTTTAGGCTCGAATGGAAATCGAGGATTTGTTTACCGATTTGGCAGATGGCAGAAAGCTTCTAAAGCTTTTGGAGATTATTTCGGGCGAAAAGCTGGGCAAGCCGAACAACGGAAAAATGAGAGTACATAAAATCGAAAACGTGAACAAGAGTCTCGCCTTCTTACACACAAAGGTTGGCTTAAGTTTTATGAAAACCTGACTTTAAATGAACGCACGGCTGTTCTTATGTTTAATCGCAACTCAAACTTCTTCAGGTACGCCTGGAAAGCATCGGTGCAGAAGACATTGTTGATGGAAATAAACGACTTATTCTTGGACTCATATGGACAATTATCTTAAGGTTTCAGATTCAAGAAATTGAAATTGATGTGGTAAGGATTCTATCATGTTCTTTACTAAGAAATGAAGTTTGCGCTTTGAATGTGCTCGGGATCAATTATGCTCTCGGATTTAGTAGCTTCCTATTTAATTGAAATTTATCATTATGTCTGAAACCCAAAGGATGAAGAAAATGAAAGTAGTGAAAAGAAATCTGCTAAAGATGCTCTGCTATTGTGGTGTCAAAGGAAGACCGCCGGGTATGTCCAAGTCCAGAGAAATCTCTCTTTTCTAACATTTGTCCTTGCACACATTAATCAAACATTAATGTTGCATTTCTTCTAACATAGATATCGTGGCGTGCACATCATGGATTTCTCGGGCAGTTGGCGTAATGGTCTTGGTTTCAATGCCTTGATTCACAATCACAGACCAGACTTGATCAATTTTGATGGCCTGGACCATCATCAGCACTTGGACAATTTAAATAATGCCTTCGATGTTGCATACCGGGAATTAGGAGTAGCGAAGTTGCTCGATGCCGAAGGTTGGTTGACTTCTATTTAGGGACTTGCATTATACAGTGACGATTCTGTTTATCATCGGTTATTTGCAGGAACTCTATTGAACATTTTGTTATTTTCCACAGATATTGATTGCCTCAGACCTGATGAGAAATCTGTCATGACTTACATTGCTTCCTATTACCACACATTTGCAAAAATGAAGACCGAGATGAAAGGGGGACGCAGAATTGCAAATGTAAATTTACTGTTTTGAGCATTTGAATTATATGATGAGATTTGGATTTTGTCCGTATGATTTAAGACTATGAAAGATTAATACATTACTTGTCAAGTTTTGTTTGCCAATAATAATTTGATGACTTAGGTTTTACACAAAAACTACTTCCTGTTGCAGTAGCTAGATTATGCAATTTTACATCTGTTTTTGTTATTCAGATTGTTCAACAACTGATGGATGTTGATCATTCAAAAATTACATATGAAGGTTTCACAACGCAATTATTAGCATGGGTCAATGAGAAAATTGCTACCTTAGAAGACCGGAATTTCCCTAATTTTTTGGAAGGTATTCAGGCAGAGGTTTCTAAATTCAAGATGTACCGGACAGAAGAAAAACCACCAAAGTTGGTCCACGTTTTTTTCTTATTTTCATTACATATCTTCTAACAAAACGTTTAAGGGCTAAATGCTATTTTTCGTTTTTTCATCGATTAATTTAGGTACCGCGAAAGGAGTGAGGTGGAAGCCATGCTTTTTTCCATTCAAACGAAGTTGAAATCTTTAGGCCAACCATTGTATTATCCTCCGGAGGGAAAACTCGTCCATGACATCGAACGAGCATGGGAGCAGCTGGAAAAGTCAGAGCATCTAAGAGAAGTTGCCCTAAGAAATGCGCTTGTTGAGCAAGAGAAGCTGGAGATGCTGGCACACAAATTTCAACGAAAAGTAAGGAGATTTTTGATTCTTTGACGATGAATTGGGACATTAATAGAGCCTCTTTTGAAAGATAATCTGGAAATTGAAGGCAATTCGATTAATATTACTAATAAATTGAAAACTATACAGGTGCATTACTGTTAGCATTTTAGGCAATTTGCTAGTGAGTAGTTTTAATTTGTGGTTTTGTTTTCAGAGTGTATTACGAGAGGGATATTTGAGAGAAATGATTCAAGTGTTGTCAGACCCTCGTTATGGAAGTAACTTCACTCAGGTAGAAGCCACAGTCAAGAAACACGAAGCTATAAGTGCTGACATTCTAGCCAGAGTAAGATTTATCACATAACTATTTGTAATTTAATGTATATTGTGCAGCTGAATTAATTCCTGATTTTCCAATTTACAGGAGGATAGATTTCATGATTTGTCGAATATGGCCAATGCATTGGTTAAAGCAAACTTTCGTGACAAAGTCAGATTAAAGAAAAGGTAGGAATGTGTCATGACGCCACTCTTGATCTGGTTGTAATTAGTGTCCCATTTTTTTCATTTAATTTAAGCAGTATAATTATTGTTTTGAAATAGGGAAGAAGATATAATAGAAAATTGGAAACGTCTCCTAGAATTATTAGAAAAGCACAGAGATAATCTGCATACCCATAACACACTTATTGGATTTATGCGTGATATTGATGCAGTGTTGACACAAATTAAAGCAATGGAGGTAAATGTGATTAGGTTTTTGCATCTTTTTTCTGTTTCATTTGCTTTTTTAGTAATACCTTTAAAAATGTTGCATTTTCAGGTGAACATTTTGTCTGAAGACGTTGGGAAACATATTGTGGCAATTGAAGATTTCGTACAAAAGTTGGGCTTGGTGAACTCCCAAATTGTGGTTTTGGGTGAGACTGTCAGTCGACTTAACAGACAAGGAAAACAGTATGTGGACTCTGGCCACAAAGAAGCTCCTGCATTGCAAAAACGCCTTGACAAAATGAATGAGGATTTCAACAGGTTGGTTGATTTCATTCTTTCCATTGAGTAAAAACAATGAGTAACAATTATGGACCAAGTCATGGTCAAGTAATATTTTGTATTGTTATTTATAGCCTTTCGAAGCACTGCAAAGATCATCAGAAACAAATGGAGGAATCACAGGTCTTTCTTCAATTTATCCTCGATGCTGAGGAGGAGGAAGCGTGGGTGACTGAAAAGCAGCACATCTGCAAGGCCATCGTCTCTGGGAAGGACTTGAGAGCTGTCATAAGTCTCCAGCAAAAGCACAAAGCTCTAGAAGATGAAATAAGGGCTCGTTTACCCAATTTGGAACAGTTTCTTCAAAAAGGCGAAATCCTTGCAAAGAAACAGCATCCAGAGGCAGCTGAAGTCCAGGTGCACATTGGAAATTTGAAGGAAAAATGGCAGAAATTACAAGAACTAGCAGCCACCAGGAGGAAACAGTTGGAAGATGCTGCGGAGGCATATCAGTTCTATGCTGATGCAAATGAAGCTGAATCCTGGATGAATGAGAAGTTGCCTTTGGTTAGCAGCGATGATTATGGCAAAGATGAGGCCAGTGCTCAATCGCAACTACACCGCCTCGCACATTTGGAAGGGGAGCTTAAAGCGTATTCAGTGGATGTTCAAAGGCTTAATGAGGAAGCTGATGGACTAATAAAATCTGGAATTACTTCATTGAGTGTAAGTGCTGGAGCTATTCTGTTCTTATAACATTGTAAGCAGACCCATTAGCTCATTGATAATAACAGGGTGGTCAGAATTTCTTTTACAAGAATTGTTTTCCTGGAATGTGGTATCCCTTGGTCTTTCCAGCAGGTGGGAATGGCCCTATGCAAATTCACCAAAAGTGCTTCATTTTGAAATGAGACCCATTACTGTTTTTGTTTCTAATAGAATTAAAAGCTTGCTTGTTAATTCCGCAATGAGGTTATAAAAATATAAGCTTGCTCTGTTTGTCTGAATTTTAGTTAACAGAACAAGCTCCTCTCTCTGTAAA
The DNA here is from genome assembly GCA_034687865.1 of Kryphioiulus occultus. Lineage (NCBI taxonomy): Eukaryota > Metazoa > Arthropoda > Diplopoda > Julida > Julidae > Kryphioiulus > Kryphioiulus occultus. Next base: position 47,812 of record JAQGAF010000162.1, read on the forward strand.
AGAAGAAATTGAAGAATTTGTAGAGGAAGTGCAGTTAGTCCCTGTGGAGATTGAAGTTGATGAAGTAGTCTATCGGGAAGTGATAAAGGATGTCATTGAAGAGCGTCGTGTTCCTCAAGTGCGGGCCTTATACCCCTTCAATGGCCAGGAAATTGAAGTTGGCAAAGGCGAAACCCTCGTACTCATTCACAAAACAAATGACGATTGGTGGAACATTCGAAAGGATAATGGCAGGGAAGGCTTTGTCCCGGCCACATACGTTAAAGAAATTGAACCCAAGATCTTTCGCATTAAACGACAAAAAGCTGTTAAAGTTCCTGAAACACAAAAAGTTAAGAAAACGGTCACAAGGAAACAAGTTATAAAAAGGAGAAAGGAGAAATCGCCCAAGTTAGCCGGTAAGATCCAATCTTTTTAACATCACCATCCGTGTTAATCAGTTTGAACGTTGTTATTAAATTTTAATTCTGTCCTTAGCTAAATCCCTGAAACCTGTTTCTGGCCGCCCAGAAGATTTGGAAACTGTTGACCAGAGGCGGCAGAAAATTAACAATCAATACAAGCGGCTTCTCAAGCTAGCCGATGTAAGCTAACTTTTTGCGTACTCTGTATAACTTAAATGTTAACTAAACGTGGTTTAATTAGTCATTGTTTTTCAAATTAAGGATAGGAAATACTATCTCATCGATGCCATCAGGTTATTTGGATTTTATTTTGAATGCGACGATTTTGAACTGTGGATGAAAGACAAGGTATTTTACATGATGATCTTGCTTACTTTATAATTGAGAATTCTAAAAAATAGTTGCTGATACTAGTTTTCAGTTCTTTTAAAATGCGAGCAACTACGGAAAAGAAATAGAGACCGTTTGCGTTAATAAATGGGCCATTATTTAATATATGTGATGGAATATTAGCTAGTGATACATTTGGCTGGTTGAGTAATTAATTATACAATATATGCAAAAATCATGTAATAATAATTTCTATGCTTCTTAACAGGAGAAGATGCTGGCAGATAATGACCAGAAGGAACCTGTTGAAGTTTTAAAGAGAAAATTCGAGGTAATTTTTGCATAAATTTCCTCCCGAAGTCATTTGAGAATAAGTAACTCAGCATAATACAATTTTTTCAGCGCTTCTTAACGGATATGTCGGCTATTAGCTGTCGCATCGAAGATATTGACTCGATGGTAAATGAATTCAAACAAACTGGTCATGGCAAACTTCCTGCAATTCTTGCCAGGCAGAAACAAATACATGACAGATGGGCAAGGCTCAAGCATTTAACGAAGGAAAAGGAGAAATCGTTGGCAGGACAAACCAGGTAATTCTTGCTGTCACAGTGTTCAAAATATACACAATATGTCTTAGGGCATACTCATGATTTCCTCTAACCTCTTGGTCCCAATCCTAAATGAAGTGGCTTGGGACAAATTGTCTGTGTATTTGTTTCTGGATGAATCCTAATTGCTGATATTGAAATCTTCAATTTTTGCTTGGATGTAGTGTGGAGCTATTTAATCGACAGTGTGACGAAACTTGTGAATGGATGTCGGAGAAGATGACAAAGATTGATACGGACGATCTTGGCAATGATTTGAAGACTGTGCAAGCATTGCAGCGCAAACACCAGGTGAGAAATCGACTTCGTTACTCAAGAACAAGATTAATGGGTATTTCAGGACAATCTGGGTACTTACTTCCTGCCTTGTCTTTTTTGTCTCTTGAAGAATATCGAGAGAGAATTGGCTCCAATTGAAGAGAAAGCGATGCGTGTAAATCGATTAGCTGATTCGTAAGTATCAGTTCTTTGAAAATTATTCATTAGCTGAACTACTTGGTTATTTCTAATTCCTTATTTTTTTGCACAAACAGTGTGAAAAAGGAGCATCCGAACGAAAAAGCTAATGTGGACCGTCGGCAAGAGGAGCTGCAGCATTTATGGGGACAATTACAGGTCGGTAACTTACATTTCTTCAAATTCAAATGAAATCTTGAGGCTTAGACACTAAGCAGCACACATGAAGTGGTTATAATGTTAAGTTCCATCAATTGTGATTAAATAATGGCATGTTATTGACATTAAATATGTGGTTTAACTAATTTAAATGAGTAAAACGCATTGACAAACAATTTTGTTATTTAGAAAAAAGCAAAGGAAAGACGTTCTCGACTTGAAGGAGCTGTTGGAGCTCAGCTTTTCAACAATGGTGCTAAGATTCTGCTGTCTTGGGTGGGAGATGTTAAACAGGCACTGAATAGTGATGAAGCAGCCAAAGATGTGGCCACAGCTAAGATGCTTATTAAAAAGCACGGAGAACTAGGTGATGATATCCGTGCCCATCAAGATGAATTCGCCGAGCTTCATGAATTGGGCGAAACCCTGTTGAAAAACAATCCAGATGCGAAAGACATCGAAGAACGAGTGATCCTTCTGCAGGAGGAACAAAAAGCCATTGAGAGGGGTTGGAAGGAAAAAGACAATTGGCTGAGAAACTGCTTGGAACTCCAAGGATTCAATCGACAAGCTGACCAGATAGAAGCTAGTTCAAGCAGCCACGAAACGTTCTTGGAATTAGAGGACTTGGGGAGCTCAATTGATGACGTTGAGATTTTGTTGAAGAGGCACAACGATTTTGAGAACACGCTTGGCGCCCAGGACGAACGCTTGAAGAAATTTTACGATACGGCTTCCCGGCTGACAAAAGCAGGTCATTACGACAGTGAGCACATTAACGAAAGGTACGCCCTTTAGTATTTTTTTTTATTATCTTAGTTCAATTTCTGTCTTTTGTGCGACTCTGATATACTGTAGTTCAAATTAAACGTGCTTAATTATGATGTTATTCAAATTAGGTGCGGACAAGTATTGCAACGACGAAAGGCCATCCAGGATAAGGCACACAAACGGAAGCTCATGCTCCTCGACTCAAAAGCATACCACGAATTTGTGGCCGATGCCGACGAGATGAAAACTTGGATCAATGACAAGTGGAAAACTGCATCGGACGACTCGTACCGAGATCTCAACAATCTCGAACGCAAATTGAAGAAGCACGAGGCATTCGATCGAGAAATTAGGTCGAACGAGGGCCGACTTAAGGCTATTAACAACAATGGAGGCAAGCTGATTGCAGCTAAGCACTATTCCAGTGGTACTATTCGAGATATTCTAGACGATCTGAATAAACAATGGGATGACCTGTTGGCATTGAGCGAAGACAAGGGAAAGAAGTTGAGAGATGCAGAAATTCTTCATATGTACAACAAGACTGTGGAAAACGCCCAAGGAAAGCTGGAGGAAATTGACGGCGCATTGCATTCTGAGGATCTTGGCAATGATTTGCGCAGCGTCAAATCACTTCAAAAGAAAAACGAAGCTGTTGAGGCAGAGATTTTGATGCTGCAGGCCAAAAGAGACGAATTGGCATTGCTCGGTGAAGACATGGTTAATCAAGGACATTTCGACGCCCCAAACATTATGGCACAGATAAAAGCTCTGGATGAACAAATTGCAGCACTTAAGGCACCAGCTGAGCAACGCAAGCTGAAATTGGAGGAATCCTGCAAGCTGCACCAGTTTAATTTCGAGGTGAATACTGCAAAACAGTGGATCATGGAGCACATGCCATTAGCTAGTTCCAAAGATTTGGGCCAAAGCCTGCAGGACGTGCAAAGCTTAATTAAAAAGCACGAAAAGCTGGAAAGAGAGTTGAATGGACACAAACCGGTCATTGATAGGATTGTCAACGTGGGGCAAGAACTCATTGAAAACGAGCATTACGCAGCAGATGAGATCGATGAAAGCTGCATCAGTTTGCTCGAGGCTTGGGATGATTTGAAGGATTTGGTTAAAGAGAGAGACAAGAAGCTGCAAGTGTCTTTGAAGGCACAGCAGTTTTTCCACGAGGCCGGCGAAATCGAAGCATGGATGAACGAAAAACTAGACCTTTTGGATAATAAGGATTGTGGCAAGGATGAGGCGGCAACAATCAAGTTGCTGACCAAGCACAAGACGCTGGAGCTGGAAATTGACACGTATGATGGCCTGGTAACCGAAATGGCCAATTTGGCGCAGAACATGATTGATGCCAAGCACCCCGACTCTAAAATGATCCAAAGCCGACAACAGCTAATGCTCCAGCAGATGAAAAACCTAGTGAAAGTGGCAGGAGCCAGACGAATGCAACTTATTGAGTCATTGCAGAGACACGAGTATTTTAGGGAAAGCGCCGAGCTCGAAGAATGGATCAACGAGCAGATGCAAACAGCTCAGTCAGAGGATTATGGCAAGGATTTCGAACATATCGTCCTCTTGCAGAAAAGGTAGTGTTATCATTTCGCTGTGGTGGAGGAGCATTGTATACTTGTTAAATATACAAGGCCCGCATTAAAAATGTTCTTTTCTGGGCAGGTTCGACGACTTTCACCATCACGTGGAGACCAACGCCGATCGATATAATCTGTGTGATAGCTTGGCCAAAAAACTACTCTCTAATGCCACGACATTCTCTGATGAAATCGAACAGCGCCAGGAGCAGTTGAAAGTGGCCTGGAACGAGCTAATGGAACAGATCGAGTTGAGAGATCAAAAGTTGCATGCAGCAGCAGAAATCCACCGCTACAACCGAGACGTCGGAGAGGCCCTTTCGCGTATCCAAGAAAAATATGCATCCATTCCTGAAGAGTTGGGCCGAGATCTGAACTCGGTGTCTAGCTTAATGCGCCGCCATGAAGGCTTCGAGAACGATTTGGTGGCGCTGGAAGCACAGCTTCAGGTCCTCATTGATGACAGTGCCAGACTGCAGGCTACTTACCCAGGAAGGAACGCCGAACATATTGCCGAACAACAGGCCATCGTGCTCGAAAACTGGAACACTTTGAGTGAGAGAGCTACCAAGCGCAAGAAGGAACTTCAGAAGTCGTGCGATTTACATCGATTCTTGGCTTCCGTACGAGACCTCACCAATTGGGCCAGTGGCCTTAGCGTCGCCATCTTGACAGAAGAAAAAGTAAGTTTACAACATTTATTCATTGACCCTCTCGTATTGTTAAGGCAGGGTTCATACTGTCATGGATAGTCGGGGAAAGTCAGGGAAATAATATGTGGTCAGAGAATGTCAGGGAAATATGTGGTCAGGGAAAGTCAGGTGGGAGTCAGGGTAAACGTTCAATAAAATTTGAATATCAATTTTGTAACTGGAAATTTTAAAATTTTCAATACATTTTTTGTTAAAAACTGCCTATAAATTACCCCCTATTCGTTATTTCCAGTAGTTTTTGAAAAATTTCGCCTACGACGTTCCCTTTTAAAAGAAACTAGTCTAATATGTTAAAATTGAGTGCCGTGGCAAAGAAAATATAGCAGGTACGGTCTAATCTGATTTTTATAAAAATTTCGCCATCTTATATTAAATCTGTTATTTCTATATATTCTCTTGAATATTTATATTTCTAAGAATGTCCTCAAAATTGCATTAGGACTACATGTTTTTTTTTTTTTTTACAAATTTCGCCGATGGCTTTCTCTTAACTGTTGATTTGCAGGCATATCTCTCATGTTAATATTAACACCCATAATTCTTTAGAAAAGTTTTTGTAAAAAATTTTGCCTATGGGGTTCTCGATTCTAAAATATACGTGGGGTCGCGGCGAAATATTTCATTAAAATTGTGAAAAAACTCGTATACATGTATACTGTATGCATGTGAGAAAATTTAAAAATATTAGATACATGTACTTTAATGGGCAAAGTGTGGAAAATAAAGTTAATTTCACTTACTTGTGATATTTTTTATATGTATTTTTATTAAGTCGGGGAAAGTCAGGGGAATTCAGTTGCAAATTTTGGTAAGAACCTGTAAGGTGATGCTAAATCTAATAATTTGCTGTCTTTAAGGTCCGGGATGCCACAAGTGCTCAGTTGCTGAAAGCCGAGAACGAGCGACTGAAATCTGAGATAGAGGCAAGAGAAGGATCCTTTATTGCTGTCGTGGAGGCTGGACAGACCATGATCAGGGACAACCATTATGCCAGTGACGAAATCAATGAAAAGGTTGCTCAGCTACTCGATGTGCGCCAGAGTCTACACACCTCGTGGCAACACAAAAAGGTCTTCCTAGAGCAACTGATTGATCTGCAGTTCTTCCTAAGAGACGCCAAGCAGCTGGACACAATCAGTTCTTCTCAGGAAGTCTACTTGCTCGGCACCATTGGCGCCTCGACGGTGGAAGAAATCATGGCGCTAGTTAAGAAACACGATGCTTTCGAGAAGCTTGTCGCTGCCCAAGACGACAAATTGTCCGCACTACAAGACCACGGCGTGAAACTTATATCTCAGGACCACTTCGACAAAGCGCAGATCAAGAAGCGCATCGAGGAAGTGGCCATTCGAAGAGGTCACATTAAAGAGCTTTGCCAGCTTCGGAAACGATCGTTGGCTGATGCATTGCTCTATGCCAATTTCAAACGGGACATGAGCGAAGCTGAACAATGGTTGGAAGACAAGCAGAAGAAACTGAATGCTGAGAATTTGACCTGCGATGTCGTCAGCCTCGAAGATAAAATCAAGAAGCTTCAGAAACACCAGGCGTTTCAAGCTGAATTGGAAGCGAATAAGGAGCGTATCATGAATGTGAAACTGAAGGTAGGAATCGGCCATATTTAATTAAACAAGTGGTTGTTAATATTTCTAATTTTTCTGAGCTTTGTAAAACCAACTGCATGCATTACATCAGGGTTCATACTGTCAGGGAAAGTAAGAGAAATGAAATGTGGTCAGGGAAAGTCATGGAAATGTGGACATTTTGCCCAAGTCGGGGAAAACTAGGAGTCAGGGAAAGTTTCAAAAATTTTTTAATTTCAATTAATTTTTGTGAAAAGCCCCCTATAAATCACGGCTAAATTCGTTATTTCCAGTATTTTTTCAAACATTTCGCCTACGGCGTTCCCTTTTAAAAAAACGAACTATATTCTTATATTCCTATATTTTACTGCAAATTGCCGTGGCAATGAAAAATATAGCAGGTACTGTCTAAAATTTATCATTTAAGATCCTCATTTAAGATTTCCTGCATACAGATGTAACTCTGTTATTTATGGTCTAGTTTTTTTAAACAAAAAAGGGCCTACAGTATTCTCTTGAATATTTCTAAGAATGTCTTCAAAATTGCACTAGGACTACATTTTTTTACAAATTTCGCCTGCGGCGTTGGTCAGAAAAATTGAACTCGTTTCTTTAAAAGTGACTGCCGTAGGTGAAATGTTAGAAAAGTTATGAACTGCATGCTACAATGCCTGCACCAGTGAAAACTGAAAAGACAAACTACTGATGCTTGTTTATATTTCTGTCTTGTAAAATATCAACTGATGGCAATGTCTTTAACTCAGGGAGATCGACTGGTAGCAAACAAGCACGACGAGTCTCCGCACATCAAGCGACAAGCAGAAAACTTGGACCAGAAATGGAAGGAGCTCTACATTCAGACGGAAAATCTTGGTCGTGGTTTGGAGGAGGCACAGGACATGCTAGATTTCAACAACCACGTGGAGAAAGTGGAGGCCTGGATCAGGGACAAGGAGCTTATGGTGCAAGCATGCGATACAGGACGTGACTATGAGCACTGCAGTGCCCTCCAGCGTAAATTAGACGACGTGGATTCAGGGATGCGAGTGGACGATCACAGGATGGGGACCATCAACGAATTGGCAGACAAACTAATAAGACAGGGACGTTCAGACACAAGAGCTGTGCAACAAAGGCGCGAAGAGCTGAACCAGAAATGGCGAGCTTTGCAAGGGGCCCTAGACGAATATCGAGAACTGCTGGCAGGGGCACTGGAAATCCACGCGTTTAATCGCGATTGCGACGACATCAACGAGCGTATCAATGAAAAGGCTTTGGCCTTATCTGTCGAGGATTGTGGCAAGGACCTCACTAGTGTGGAAGCACTCCAAAGGAAACTGGACGCTCTTGAGAGGGAACTGACTGCGATCGATGGCAAGCTCAAAGAGCACGACACTGAGGCGAGGCGGCTAATGCAGAAGTATCCAGATAAGGCTAGTTCCACTCAGAAGAAGTTCTCTGAAGTGACGGAAAATTGGAGGAATCTGACATCCAAATGCAAGACCAGGAAGCAGCGGTTGGCAAGTTCATACACGCTGCAGAAGTTCATTGCAGAAATGCACGAGTTGGAAGCGTGGGTCGAAACGATGATATCGAGGTAGATTTTTTTAATCTTGGTGGTAGAAGCTCTGAATCCTTATACTTAAACTAACAGTTGGGCCCATCTAGCTGGGCTTATCTAGGCAGCTATGGTTGGGCCCATCTACATTGGGCAAAATAAGTATTGGCACAGTATGAAAATTGTCGTTCACAAGATAAATAAAAGGAGTAAAACCTGTATTATATTATGCACATTACATAGTTTATGTAACAACAGCAAAAACATTTGCAAAATTAAGAACGACTTTAAAAAAAATAAAATAGACTTTTTCATTGCAAAAAAAAGTAATGGCACTGTATGGCAAATCCATAATGGAGGAGACGTTCAATGTCTCCTCCTTATTATATCAGGACTACCAGAACATTTGGGAATGTGTTGTGCCATAAAATAAAAGACATTGAATGGAAATTTGGGAAGGAGGAGACTTTGAACGTCTCCGTTGTGGATTTGTCATGCAGTGCCATTACTTTTTTGCATAGAAAGTCTATTTTATTTTCTAAAAAGTCTATTTAATTTTTTAAAGGCGTTTTTAATTTTGTAAATGTTTTTTTTTTTGTTGTGTTACAAAAACTATGTAGTGCGCATAATATAATACATGTACGTTAACAATTTTACTCCTTTTATTTATCTTGTGAACGACATTTTTCATACTGTGTCAATTCTTAAGGTTTGTACACAAAAGTCTATGAGAATGTATTAAAATTGCCTTATCTCGATCAATTTTCTAACTAGAATGAAAGAAGCACAATTGGGCAAAGACAAAGCAGAAGCAGAGCTCCTTCTGCAACTACATCAAGAAAGGAAAGCTGAAATCGATGGCAGGCAAGAGAAGTTCAAGGCCCTGAAGGAATTTGGACATCGCCTGGTGCAGCAGAATCATTACGCGAAAGAGGACATCGAACAGCAATTGGTGTATCTCGAAGAGCTTAGAAGGACACTCAGCCAAGCGTGGGAAGAGAGGAAACAAATGCTGTCGCAGTGCAGGGACCTGCAAATATTTTATGAGAGGGCCGAAGCTGCGGATGCTTGGTTGACCTCCAAAGAAGCTTTCCTGAACAACGACGACCTTGGCGATACTATGGCCAGTGTGGAAACATTGATTCGCAGGCATGCCGCCTTTGAAAAGATTGTCGATGCAGAGGTTGACAGAATCGAACAACTAGAAAAGTTTGCAACTGAATTGGTGGCTGGAAAACACTATGCCAGTTCCGAAATACAGAGCCGACTTCAGATGGTATGCCAAAGACGCGATTATCTCAAGGAGAATTCCATGATAAGACAGAAGAAACTAAAGGAGTCTAAGCAGTTGCAGCTCTTCCTGCGCAACATTTTTGAGGTAGGTTTTTGTTGATTGATGATGAAACTAAAAGGCTCATAAGGACTGCCAAAAGGAACAGACAGTTAATATTTTTTCTAACCAAGGTCGTTGGCTGGATTCAAGAAAAGCTGCTAATTGCTATGGACGAGTCATATAGAGATGGAACGAATTTGCAGAGTAAAATGCAGAAACATCAAGCATTTGAAGCGGAGCTGGCTGCAAACACGGGCAGAGTGGATGCAGTTACACATGTAAGATTTCTTTCAGCTGTACGTGATGTCTTGTCGATTGCTGAGTTTTGCTATATGTGATTCGACATTTGCAGGAGGGTGAAAACCTAATCGGTGCCGGACATTTTGCTGGAATGGAAGTCCAGACTCAGTTGGACGAGTTGGACACATGTTGGCAACAGCTGATGAATAAGTCCCAGTTAAAGAAAGAGCGCTTACATGATGCTTATCAGGTATTAAAGAAATTCACACGTTGACATATTCTTGCATATTTGTGATGATGTAATTGAACCAGGATGTGTATTACTAATGATTTGCAATGAGGTTGTACATGGTTAACTCTATTTCGTGTTTTTTAAAGTTCATTTTTGTTGTAAACATTTTAGGCACTTTTGTTTACGCGCAACTTGGATGAACTCGATGCTTGGATGGACGAAGTCGAGCATCAGCTGCAGTCCGAGGACCATGGAAGAGATCTGTCCAGTGTGAAGAAGTTGCTCAAAAAACACCAGGTGGGCTAATATTTATTCAGCATTTTTGTTCGTTTAATATTTCCCATTTGTAATAACACCTGTGTTGTGTTTCAATGTATAGTTGCTGGAAACCGACATCCATACACACGCGGAGAACATCGAGCAAGTTAAGGATATGGCGTTGAATTTTACCAACAACAAGCATTTCATGTGCGAGGAGATTCAAGAGCGCGCTGAGGCTGTTGCCAAGCATTACACGATGCTGCATGAACCAGTTCAGATTCGTAGAGACAACTTAGAAGAGGCTCATCATTTACAGTTGTTTTTGCGAGATGTAGATGACGAAATAGCCTGGTTGAAAGACAAGGAGCGGTTGGCAACCTCACCTGACCTTGGTAACAGTCTTGCCATGGTACAGAATTTGCAGAAAAAACATCAGGTATGGAATTATTTGATTGCTGCATCTGACATTCAAGATGGGAAAAACGGTTTATTGCGCTGGATTATTAAAACTACCAACTAACACTATTATTCTTTGTGCAATCGTTATTTTAACTAGGGTCTTGAAGCAGAAATTCAAACGCATGAACCGCTAATTTCTGCTGTGGTCAGTAGAGCCCAACAGATGATTCGGAGCAATCATTTTGCAGCACAGTCCATTGAGAAAGCGATGCAAAATTTGGTATCACACGTGCAGCAGCTGAAAGATCAAGCGAGTATTAGAAGATTGCGGCTGGCCGATGCGGTGGAATCGCAGACAGTAAGCACTGTTGTCATTAGTCTTGATTGAATTCGATTATTAATTACTTGGATGACAAACACTGCATGGACTTTCCATCTCCAGTTTTTCTCAGAAGCGAATGAAGCTCATGCCTGGATTGAAGATAAACGACAAGTACTAAGTTCCAACGATTTCGGAAAAGACCAAGAATCTTCGGAGGTTAGCTACTCATAATTCGATTATTTTATTATTAATGGAATACTATCTAACATTTACTTTTATGCATTACTTAGTCTCTGCTGAATAAGCATGAAGCTATACAGCGTGATGTGGAGGCCTTTGGGGCATACGTGGCTCGCCTTCATCAAATCAGTACCCGGCTGGTTGACCGTGGTCATTTTGATGCCTCAAACATCGCAAGTAAGCAGGAAGATGTTGAAGCTTCTTACAAGGAATTGCAATCATTGACCGATGTGAGAAGGCGGCGACTACATGACAGCAAGAAACTATACAAGTTCATCAGCAAGGCATCCGATGTAGCCGAGTGGATTCACGAGCAGACTGCAATCGCTGCATCTGAAGATTACGGCACCGATGTTGAGCATGTGGAAATCCTCATGCAAAAGTTCGAAAGCTTCCAGAATAACTTGAATGCCAGTGAAGAACGCGTTGCGAGCATTTACAAGCTTGCTCAAACCTTGGTAAACGAAGGGCATCCTGAACCAGACATGATCAAGCATCGGGCCGAGGAAATAATGCAGCTTTGGGAGGATCTGAAGGAGGTGGCTCATCAGCGGCAGGAGGTATGTTGATGTGTTTATAAGAAGTGATAAAGGTTTTTAATTAATTTAACATGGACACAAGAAAAAGCGTTTTGGCATTTAAAGATAGCAGGCAGTGTGCTTTACAATTTTATTCACGTTTGTATTTTAGGCTTTAGCTGGGGCCAAGCAAGTTCACATATTCGACCAAAAAGCTGATGAAGCAATCAGTTGGATGCAGGAGAAGGACACAACCCTTTCAAGCGATGATTTTGGTCCTGATTTGGAGAGCATTCAGATCATGATTCGTAAACATGAGGGCTTTGAGGTAGCATTTTTAAACTTCTTTGGCTTCATTCTTAATCCTTCTTTTCCCTATAATTATATTCGTTCTTAATTGCCCCTGTTTAACATTCGTTTGGTTCATTTTGGATTGAATTCTTGCAGAGAGATTTGGCTGCAGTGAAGGAACAAGTTGAACTTGTAATCACGGATGCAAAACGTTTGGTGGCTTTGTATCCAGACGCCCAAGAACACATAAGTGTTAAGAACGATGAAATCGTCGATGTTTGGAATCGACTGCTCGAAAACTCGGCCGAGAGGAAGGAAAAATTGTACCAAAGAGAGCAACTTCAAGCCTATTTAGATGAATACAGAGTGTTGCTGTAAGAAAATTTTAATTTATTGTAGTTTTTCCTTAGGTTATAAAATTCTTCATGAATTATTTGAAATTTCTCATGGCGAAAATGGAAAATTAGTTCAATTTTAATCAGCATAAAGCAATTCAACCTCCTAATGACAAACGTTGACGTTTCAAAGATAAATACGAATAAACACATGTCTAGGGCATTATTTTAATAGTAATAGTGTTTTGTATTTGCAGCTAAATTTTAAATTTCTTCAGAAAAGTGTATTTTGTTACTAACTCCCTTTTTTCCATATTAGGGCTTGGCTAAAGGAGATGGATGTGAAAATAAAACCTCCAGATTTACCTCGTGATGTAATGGGAGCCGAAACATTGCTCGCACGCCACAAAGAATATAGTACTGAAATTGACACCCGCAAAGACTCATTTACAGCCTTTAACACCAATGGACTTCAATTGATCGAAGAAGGTCACTTTATGGCTGGTGACATCCAAGACAAAGTTCAACGCCTTTCTTCTGGTTACATGTCTCTCATTGATACATGGGAGAAAAGAAATGAATTGTATAAAATCAATCTCAGTGTGCGAGTACGTTGCAAGCCTTTTCATGTCATGTTTAGTTTATAAACAATTTATCTCCCACATCCACATTTCTAATATCTAATTCAACTTGTACTAGATCTTCCAACGAGATGCTGACCAGCTTGAATCATGGCTGCAACAGAGAGAGCCTATCCTCCGTGAGAGTCCATTGGGTTCCTCCATTTGGGAAGTGGAGGATCTCATCCGCAAGCACGATGATTTTGAAAAGACAATCCTTGCGCAGGAAAACAAATCTATAGCACTGCAGAAATTGACTTTGGTAAGCTCATTGTACGATTCTTGTTGGAATAATATATGCTTGAAGGAATATAATAAAATCTGATATTCTTAAAAATTCAGTTGGAAGAAGCATTCAAAAAGCAAATTGAGGATGAACGGGAACAAAAGAAACATGACAACCAAAGGCGGGAACAGGATCGAGTGATTGCTTTGAAGCAGAAGGAACAACAACGCATTTTAGAAGTAGGGATAGTTGAAATTACATTAAAGTCGTACCCCATTTTATGTCGCTCTGACGAAAGAGCATGGTTTGCCTGTACTTGAGTTCCTTTCGTGGTATTTCAATATCATTTACCCCCAAATGCTAATTAGGTGGCGGGAATTTTAAACGATGTCCATACGGATTCCCCCTACCACATGTAATTCAATTACTGACAGTAGGGTACTGAGTTGAATGGAATTGAATTGAATGAAAGCGCAAAAAAAATTTAGAAATTATTTCGTATTTCAGGAGCGGCGAAGGGAAGGAAGCGATAGACGCCGAACGCAAGAAATCAAATACAACAAAGAGGGTGAGAGTTTGGTGAACATTCCTCTCAATGGCGATGCTACCCCAGTGTCCGTTGGCCAACTAAAATCTGGCACTGCATCTCCGATGTAAGTTTTTGAGACTTCGATTCTTCAACCATGTGTTTGCACATACCAGTATTTCACCTGTGTAAACTGGTAACCAAAATTTGTGTCCTAATAACTCGCTCATTGCATTATTTTACTGCTCATTTAGGCTGCAGAGGTCGAGGAGGGGCAGTTTGGATATTCCGGAAAATCTGAAGCTGTCCATTGCAAAGGAAGCTTCTGCCGGCATTCCCAGTCTACGGCGTGTGGAGAGCCTGAAAATGGACGCCATGCTAAAGCGGTCAGAGCCAAATCTTAGCGTGAAGAGGGCTGAGAGCATGAAACTGGACGGACGAGGAGGCAAAAGGGCACCTAGCTTCACCACCAGAAAACGACCATCGCCCAAGCATAGGCAGCATAGTAATGACCAAGAATTGGCGTTGCCACCAGTGGAGATGGAAGGGCTACTCGAGCGCAAGCAACAGCTGCAAAGTGGTGGAAAGCGAGCTACCATTCGATCGTGGAAGTCCTTTTACACGGTATTGTGCGGCCAGCTCCTGTGCTTCTTCAAGGACAAAAACGATTTCTTTTTCGAGAACAAGGCTGCCAATCCCCCCTTCAGCATCCATCTGGCTGTGTGCACAGCAGCGACCGACTACACAAAAAGAAAGCACGTTTTCCGAGTGCAGTTGGTCGATGGGGCAGAATACCTTTTTGCTGCGGACAAGAGTGAACTGTTGGATGAATGGGTCAAGAAATTGGCCTTCCACGCATCCCTTCCACCCAGTCAACAGCTGCTGAGCTACGATGAACGGCAAGAGGGCAGGCTGCCGAGGCACAATTCCACGTCCTCCAGCGACTATGCCTCCGCACCCGAAGACAAGGGAATTTCCAAGAATCCGACCGGCGGCGTCCAGCACCGCAGGAAACACGTTGAGCGAAACAATTCAGACACCCACGTCTACGCTAACGTGGGGCAGCAGAATGTGCCTGGGGACAAAATCAAACCAGCCGTACCACCGAGGTCGTCAAGCATTATAACGGCCACAAGGATCGATGACTACGACGTCGGGTACCAAAATGTTTCTAATCGACACACAGCGCCATATTCTGAAGGTAAGGAATTTACGATTTAAAAGTTGTACTAGCCAAAGTGTTTAAAATGTGAACATAAGTTGCATTTGTTAAGGGAAATGCCAGAAAGATCCGTTTTAATGTCACCTATGACTTGTTGATTTGTAAAGTGCCTTTATTTTCAATTATTCCATATTAGGCATTGATTATCGTCAGTCGACAGTTTCGTTACCTGCGGATCCTTCTGAATCCCGAACTATCGTCGCTGCTCAAGCTCCATATCCTGGTGACCGAACAGTGGTTGCCCAGGGATATGCAGTGGCGCACCGTCCAGATGAAGGTAACAATGCAACGGCACGCTTGATCAACTTTTGTTGGAATACTAACTGCACTTAATTACTAATTGTGTTGTTGGCCTGTTTGCTCATGCCTGCATATCTCATTGTTCATCATGCTTGGTTCGTTTTATTTTATTTTTCCTCAACCCAATTCCAACCATCAGTGGACTCCTTAGCGCCTCCCTTACCTTATAGCCAACCTCCCTTGTATGCATATCAACGCCCTGCATCTAACATGTCTTCCTATACCAGCGAGGACACTGAAGATGATTGGCAAGGTAATCATGGTCATTGTTGATCCATTTGAGCATGTGACTGCCATAGTCTACTTTTGCATGAACTAAGATTGCAGCTGTGTCTTTTTTGCTTCGTAGAGATGTGTCACTGTTAAAAAGTATCAGGATAGCATTTATAGTTATTAACCTTGTGTGATTCGTGCTAAGTTCAAATACAGATCAAAGTTTTATACTGTGCACGTTTTTGATTACTGTTAATTAATCATTGCTAGAGTTCATGCGACTGTTTCATTTCTTGTTGCAAGTGTATTAAAACATGTCAATATAGGCTAGGCAAAAAGGTCTTTATCTAAGCATTTTTATTTATAACGACATGATGTCCAGTGTTAGGTTAACTACGTGTACACGGGCACATTATTATCCAAGTCTAGAATTTTACTGACAGTAGCTTTTCTGCTTTTTTTTTGTAGGCGAACATGGCGATAATGGAAACTATGAACGACAAAGACAGGTAAGTTTCTTCCTGTATCTTAATCGTAAGTCAAACACACCTTTCTGCCTAGTTACCAACTTTATGATACATGATTCTTCAAAATTTCATAAGAGCGTATTAGGTTAGTTATGAAAAGTATTTGCCAGATACAATGGGAATCTGATCATAGGCTATAATAACTTTCTTTTTGTTTTTAACAACTGGTCAGCAATTGGTTTGTTAACTGTGTGAAAGCTGTTTTATACTCCACGACTTGTCTTAAAAAATGTTCCTTGAATTTCTAAAGCATTCGGCTGATTATGCCAGTGTGGAATCCAGATATCAATCATTACCACTTTCATCGCCACCAAGGACCGCTGGTCAAGTAAGCCATCAGAGACAGCCTTCCAATGTTTTGGATACCAGTCCCCATGAAGACGAGTCTTCTCAAGGTGGCAGTATGAGGAGGAAGAAGAAATGGTGGCAGCGGGCCAAGAAACAACACTGAGTGCATAATATGATGGAAATATTATTGCCAACTTTGAAATGAGAGGTAAATACCAATTTTTACAAGAAACTTGTGCTAGAGATTGAGAGAAGAATTCGGCAACTTCATTCCAATTTCTACATAGCGAGTACTGGTTATACATGGTCATACATTCACGATTTCCCTTACACGGACACTCCATTAGCATCATTTTAATTTAGATATTGCGAGTGTATGTTTGTAATTGCATGCGTTGCCGTCCAGGTCCAAAGGGAAGTTTAAATAGCAGCTGTTTTAGTCTACTTAATCAATTTACTTATTTTTAACGCTTTTTGCGTTTTAAAACCACGGGACCACTTCAGCAGCTAAAGGAGTCAATATGTTAGGGGAAACTATGTAGCACATTTGTGGCATTAACACAAGAAAATTTTATGAAGATTAAACATTTGTCGATACATTCCACCATGTCGCTCAATTCTGCATAAAAAATCACCAAACAAACAGTAGTGCAGCTTTACAAATTCGTCTGCCATTAATGTGCTCCATAGGATTCTTTACTGTTCAGGGGTGAATAAAGTAATGGTCTAAATAGCTATTTTGTGCCACGTTTGGCGTTTTCATTCCGAATTTAGCTGGATATTTTAAATTTACAGCTAAGTGTGTTCTTCTTAAATTGAATTTCCATTCCAGTGATCAATTGGGGTTTTGTTGAACAAGTTATACAAATTTGTTTGCATCTGCTACTTATGATTTTTTTCATCATACTTCAATTCTAGCTCATAGATGTCCATGTTTATTTGAGATGTTGTTGAGTAATGTTGTTCTTTATGTACATTGTTGGTTTCTGTGGCAGAAATTATTTGTAATTATTATCTAGTTGTTTTATTTTTAAAAGAATTCATGAAAAACTATTTTATCTATGGCGGGCTATTGAAAAGGCCGTGTAAGCGTCTAAAATGAATTTAACAAGGGGATATGAGCTTCAAGCTAATTTGTAATAGCAATATGTTATCAGCCAAACTTTGAAAAATGATTGAATATTCAAAATCTAGTCTTATAATAAATTGAGAAGTACTATGCAAATTTGTGTATGTGGTAGTTTTGAATAACTTCAATTAGGTAGACGTTGTCAGGTTCCTATATTTTTAGGGTAGTCTTATGTTTTATAAAAAATCCAATTTTTCCCTGTATTTGACTACAAACTGCTGTGGCAAAGGAAAATATGGCGAATACTGGACAAAACTCATCATTGGAGGCCAGGTCTTTCTAAAAACCTGAACTCCATGTTAAGTTACTTGGATCTATTATAACCACTAATTTCCCTTGTCACCGTGCAGAGTGGGTCGTAATCTACTTTACGGATATTTATGCTACGTGATTATTTGCACAGTATTTTTTAAATATAAATTAAGGATGTGTCTAAATAACAGATATACATTTAGGTGCAAAGGGCAACTCCCAATTTTGCATTCCACTCATACTTGATTTTCAGAGATATGGTTATTTCATTATTTAAAAAAACGGCGTAAATAATCATGTGAAATAAAGAAGAGTGAATTAAATTTCGACCCAATTTGCATGGCGTGAAATAAAATTAGTGATTTTTGTAAGTTGTTAATTTAGGAACATCCAAATAAGTTTTTTGCACACCTGGTCACAGTCACACGGCTTTATAACGGAAGCACGACAGTGGATATTTGTAGAAGATGTGGGAATGCAGCTTTGGTATGCTCAAGATGGTTTTAGGTCATTATTATGTTGCTATCATGTCACTAGGATCTCGCTTTAGGGTGTGCTGCTTAATCTGGCATTTCTGGTCTAGTTTTTTTAAAAATATTTCTAAGAATGTCATTATGGCTTTGCACGAAAATATGCTAATTACAGTTTATTTCTGGGCGAATTTATTTATTAAATTATTTCTGGTCGAGTTTATTTATTAAATTATTTATTAAGAAAAATTTCGCCTATGGTGTACGGTACGTGTACGCTTTATTTTTTAGAAAATCAAGCTGAAGTCCATTTTTGAAAAAAAATTGCATCCAAATAATCTAAAGTTGAGAACCGCTGTTTAGCTCTGGAAAATGCAATTTTTTCCCATAATATTTAAAATATTGTAAAAAAAATGTGACCAAATCAGATATTCGGATGTGTAAAGTATGAAAAATTGTATAGCCTACCAACTGGCCACATGTCTCTAGTTGCTACCTCCGTTATGCTTGACAGCCTGTCAATGTAATATGAAAATGCACCCTGTATACATCCGGGTGTTTTCACCGCGCTCTTTGCGGTTTGGAAGGTCGCGTGGTGTGCACGTTGGTGTGTTTGTCACTTTGTCAGATGCGAGTCGGAGAGTTCTTTATTTGAGCAATGGCGA
Organism: Kryphioiulus occultus; assembly: GCA_034687865.1. Lineage (NCBI taxonomy): Eukaryota > Metazoa > Arthropoda > Diplopoda > Julida > Julidae > Kryphioiulus > Kryphioiulus occultus. The sequence continues at coordinate 66,607 of JAQGAF010000162.1, forward strand.
ATGGTGTCAAGTTTAAAAATTGACAGTCAACAATTTCGTATGGCGGGTAGCTTATATTCCAAGAAACGTTTATGGTTAGTGTGAACGAATTTCGCGCTGTAGCAGTATGCATCAACGTATAGTCTTCAGTCTTGTTTCCTGCCGGCCATCTTTAAACGAGCTCGATCGACATTTGGCAAGTACGTTTCTCTTTTTCAAAATTTTCGTTCCATGAAGGAACTAACACCTTGTGTATTTAGGCAACGTACTGCGACGTCGCTGCTAAAGTATTTTCAAAACTGCATAATTTGTGAAACTTAATTGTGCACGTTGAATCTAATGACTATCCCCATGCAATCTAAATACAGTATAACTGTGACTTTGTAAATCCTAGAAGCTATCTAACAATCCAGAGAGTAGAAATAAGATTCAGTTGAATTCAATTCATCTCAGCCCTGTAAAGTGTACAGAGCTGCCGCAAGGGTATTTAGTGCCGGGGTGCCCTGAGCGAACCTTTTGTCATCGCAGACATGTCACAAGAACAGGCAATCCCTCTATGTAGTTTAATTATGCTCAAGACAGGAGAAAATGAGGACCTCTCTAGTTTTTACAAGACCTGACATTACAATTTATTTAGACCTATCAGTATGTAGGCCTATCAATCAAACACAGTACAGTATATTCCATTTGCTTTTTATGGGAACTGTTACACGGATGGCAAAAATGCTATGCAAGGAATAAGCGGGTTACTCTCACCAGAAACTACCTAAGGTTATGATATTAAGAAGATAATACATTGTATAACAAAAAGATGAACATTTATTTTCCATAGCTTCAAACACTTTCGTTACATTTAAAGTATAAATATACAATAGAAAACAATTTCCACAATGTGAATAATCCACTACGACTTAGATTTTGTATATCATTCGTTCTCTAGAACGTCTCTTAACGCGTTGTTTGTCGAAGATGACCAACCGGAAACTGGGGTGGGAGTAAATGTTGGTAAAGCTGTGGTCATTGGTTTCATCAAAAGATGGGATGATCCCATAAGTGCGTTTGAAGACGTGGAAGGCTCTGACTGAGGAATTAATGTAAATGTAAAAGGATTTGGTGAATGGGTCGTAAATGCACCGCCAGTACTCTGCTGTTGAGGCTGAACTTTCTTGTGAGAAGAGTCCCTCTGTGAGACCAAAGATTCTGCAGGAAATTTCACTTGTGGTCGGGGCTGGGACTCGTTTTCCAGAAATCGTACAAAAGCTTGTGATAATGACTGAAATTGGTACAGAAAAAGACATCAGACCAATGAGCTACATGTACATGTAGTGTTGCACTATAAATAGGGTGGTGCCATTGAGGCATTTATAAACAAACAACTTACTTGTGTTTGCTGTTTTGAAATGGGTTTGTATACTGGAGAAGAAGGCGGCGACTTTCTTATTAGCCAGCTGGAAATCCAGCCAACTCTAATTTCATCAATACCAGCCTAAAATCACATATCAAAATGATGGTAATTAACTGTAGATGCCAATACATATAGCTATGAACTTTTGAGGCAACAAATGATTAAATGAAATGAGAATGATCCAATTGCTTACTTTTTCTCTCTCTTCCTTATTGAAATCCAACATTGTGGCAATCACTCGCAAAACATCCTTTTGTTGTCCACTTGGAACTGTCAGGAATCCAACCATTAAATTTTTAATGATTGTCCTGTAAAGACGAAATATACAACTGGTTGGTTAGCAGCAAAGCAGATTTTCCCCCATCAAATAAAATATCAAATGAAACTTGCCTGTCTACAGACACTTCGGTATTATTTGTGAAACGCTCAAGTTCATGTTTCGCTTTCTGAAGTGACATTTCTTTAAATTCCACTAAAGGAAAATTTCATAAAGCAAAATGATTATTTCGATCCAGTCAGGGAGAAAATGAATTATTGTAATATCCATTAACATGCTACGTTATGTTATATATTACTTTTAAAATAATAAAAATAACAGTTAATAACAGAAACCAGGAACCGCAATGCGTTTTGTTCTGCCGGTAAAATGCATTATTTGTAAGTGGAGTACACCAATCATTCTCACATTCCCAGTCGATAAGGTACGACCTATGGAAGAATATCACAGAGGTACTGGTACTGTTTAAAACACCAGTACCTGATGTAATACTCAGCCATAGAACGTCATGCAATTGGGGAGGAAGCATATTGCAGCAGGCCATTTCAAAATGGTGTGACTGCTGTCACATGAGTTAAACAAGTCACATGCCTAAATTAAAATATGGATTAAATAATGGTATGACGATATTAATATATCCACCATTTACAAATATCAAAACATGCTGCGCACTTTAAATATATGCAGGCCCCTGCATAAATAAAAAAATATTAATATTGAATATCATGCATGAATCCTAGTTGAAAGTTACACAAAAACCGATATTATAGCTCGTTGACATACCTCGAAGATTTTATGAAAATAAATAATCAAGTCAAAAAATTTAAAAAAATTAAAATTTGGAAAACTTCTAAAATGTAAATTAACAAAGGAATTCTATTTATGAAAAAATATTGACGAAAACTACTGTAGTTTCTTATCAAAGTCCTTCAAACTCTTTTGCAAATTTAATTTAATAATTTTTGTAATTATGCCAAAAACCTATAAACAGTCCTAAGTAATTTCGCAAAAAAGAAATGTAACTGGCCATTTGGCAGCATTTTGTTGTATATTTAGTTGAAACTTAGGGTAGCATTGAAAACTATTTTTTTTTGGATGTAACTCAAATACATGTAGCCTACTAGAAATGTGATTCATTCTTATCAACAATTATAATTGCAGAAATTAAATCTCCATTCCACAACCAGGCAGGTGGGCAATATCCTAGAGCTCACTGTGCTAGAATGAAAATGGCTAATGTTGTCACAAATCAGTCAATGGTTGATGCAATAAAAAAATGCAGTTAGCAAGAGTTATGTGCAGGTAACAGGCCTAAATAAGTGTTAAAGTGCATGAATTGATGATGGCTAGCTTGGATTACTAGGTGGTCTATGATAGGGTTTCTTCAGCAAAGACCACCATCTTCAGTGCTTTAAGTTATCTTTACATTGTGAAGAGGATTATTCATAATAGTGCGATAGAAATGTTATTCATTCCAAAAGCCAATTTGTTATGAAAGTAAATAATGCAGAAGGAATTACGGAGGTGTTAGTTGACATTTGCATGCCCTTCGTCCAACCTCACTTGGCATTCTGAGAGACATTATCGATCAGACTCAGACTTACCAAATGAGATTACACAAAGAAACAGTTATCCAAGTAACGGATTTCACTCTTCTCAGAAACAGCGCGCCAATCTCTTTGAGGAACACAGTATTCTCTTAAATTGCTTTGTATCATTGCATTAGGTATGGTACATAAATAGCCATATTAAGTTTAGAGAATTTAAATGCTGTTGACTGACATATTGCTAGTTATCACTTGACGCCGCTCTGTTTCTTATTAGTACAATTAGTGAAATATTTTTCGTGCAAATAAACCTACTATTACTATTATAATAAAACAATGCAGTATGGAAATAGTGCAAAATGAGAATATTATAAATTTGTTTGCATGCAATTGTTAGCTAGTAGAAGCGAGATGAAACTTGAAATGAACCCAGAGAAAAATAGAATTTAAAGTTGTAATGAGAAGAAAGAGAAATTGGTTAAATTTTCGAGACACCACTGAACATTTTGTTATGGTTATATTAAAACGAAACAGAAATTTGTGGCAAATTTGATGACTGGATAAAGCGGTCCATGTTTGTTCCTCTCGATTCGTAATGCTCAAGTAATGCACTGGCGGAATATCAGGCTGGATTCTGGGACGTTTCCTGTTTACTGACCCCAGAATTACCAGCTGATATTATGTCAGCACACACACTTTATACAAACTAGAATAGCCCAACATTGTTGGAAACTAGTTGCAGATGCATGGCATAATCAATTCGCACTTTCTTTTTGAATATCGCGTACCCACGACAATACACAGCAACATAGTTACAAGCTTTCGCAGCACACCAAAAGCAAAATCGCTTAGATTCCATTGTGGTTATTGGTTTTACCTTAGGCATAGCCTACTTTAATATGGCTGAAGCCATGGTGACCACATTTCCATAACATACCTTCTTCCCGAAGAGTTTTGATCACTTCTTCTTTTCGATCAATCTGTTCACTTAGGCGCGATGCAGCTGAGAGGGCTTCAGACGCTTCACTTAGATGACCCTTATTTAAAAAAGAAATATTAGATTATGAAACACAAAACATGAGAATATCGCTATATTTAGAGCCATGTTTACCTGCAGCGAGTTAACTTCTCGTGCTAACATATCTGCGCGGTGTTTTTCTTGAGCAAGCTTGGTATTGTGCTGTGCCTGAGCTGCGGCGACATCTCGCATCCGTTCTGTAACAATTTTCCACCATTAATTTAAACTGTAGCCAGTTATTTTAGTTTCTCCAATGATTTCCCACTCAATTCAGAAACGCACCTTGCTGCAATTGCTCCAAAACAACTTGCAATGTGTGTAGTGCCGCAGCTTTTTGAGCAATTTGGTCTTCAGACATAGAAAGCTTCACTAAGATTTCGTCTCGCTGCTCCACAACCGTTTTCAGCTGCTCTTGTAGACTTTCTACTTGCATCGATGCATTGTGACTAAAAGCGTTTAACACGATAATCATATTATTAGTATTTCAGGGTTCATAACGTCAGGGAAAGCCAGGGAAATGAAATGTGGTCAGGGAAATTCAAGGAAATGTGGACATTTTGCCCAAAAAGTCAGGGATAGTCAGGTGGGAGTCAGGGAAAACTTTCAACAAATTTTTAATTTCAATTTTGTGACTGGAAATTTTTAATTTTCAATTCATTTTTGTGAAAAACACTATATAAATTACACCTACAATTCGTTATTCCCAGTAGTTTTTCAAAAATTTCGCCTATGGCGTTCCCTTTTAAAGAATCGAGCTAAAATCCATTGTAGAAATGTTTCAATTTAGGGACAATTTCGTGGGTTTGTCAAGTGTTCCTATAGTTTACTGCAAATTGCAGTGGCAAAGAAAAATATAGCAGGTACTGTCTAAAATTCATCATTTAAGATCGGATTTTTCTAAAAATTTCGCCTGCTTATATTAAATCTGTTATTTCTGATCTAGCTTTTTAAAACAAAAAGGGGCCTAC